>VZRW01010697.1:245717-285431 GCA_013398125.1 Aegotheles bennettii | reverse complement strand
GGGGGGGGGAACGGAGAGGGAGGAGGGACAAGGATGAGGGTGTTGCACAGAGAGCAAGGCGGGCTAAAGAGCCCGCTTACTCCCCGGTACAGCTTGGTCCCGCACGCACAAGTCTGGGGCGCTCCGGAGCTCCCTGCCCTGCCCCTCACCGCACCGCCGCCTCTGCTGCCGCGACTGCGCGGAAAGCGGAGGCAGCCGCTCCTCACGGCCGGGGGTGCCCGGTGTGCACGGCCTCGAGCCCGNGAGGCGGCGGCTCCGCGGGAAGGGGGAGGGAAAAAGGGCTCAGGTGGGGGCGGACAGGGAAGCGGTGGGATGAAGCCTCACCTGGGGGAGCTGCGGGGCGGAGAGGGGGGCGCTGCCCCCAGGGACAGCAGGCCTGCTAAAAAAATAAATAGCAAAACCGTAAAACGGCCGGCAGCCGCGAAAAGCAGGCAGCCATTCAATACGGACCTGCAGCTACCTTGGCTGGAGCGCTAAAGAGCGGGGAAGCCCCGCGGCGAGCACCGCGGCATCCACCTGCGGCTGAAGCGGGGCCGGGGGAGCCCCTCGCCCCGCAGTGGCGCGTTCCGGCCGCCGCCGCCCCGGCCTGCGAGCCAAGCACGGGCAGGATTTCCAGCGGGCAGAGCAAGTCGTGCCACCCCCCTCCCACTGTCAATGCCTTAAAACACCACGTTGTGCCTTTGAGAGCCAGTAAGTATCTGCTTGGGTTTTGCTTCCAGAAAAAGAAAAAAAAAGGACATCCTCCTGGGGGACAGGGGGGATCTTGCCAACACACATCCACCACCTCATCCTATTTGTAAAAACTGGAATCACACGGAGAAAAAAATACACTTTTCCAGATAAAACATACAAGATTCTGTGAGTGTGATAAATATAAAATGTCTCATTTGTGTTTAGAAATAAAACCCCAAACCCAATCAACTAAGTTAAAGAACATCTTTCAGCTTTCTGTTCCATGGCTGAGGTTACAAAGCCTGTTCACCCGTGGGTTTCTGGTCTCACACAGCCAGGCTGCTTCACTGCTAAGCCTCTTGAAATACAGCATTGAAAGGAAGATGGTGGATACTCTGTGCAGTGAATCATTTTACTTTAGATGTATAATAGGCACTTTTCCCTCTGCAATCACATGATAAGAGCAGCAGGTCTCAAGGTATAACATTTTATTCCTGCCCTGTGAAACTCACCTACAAGTGCTCTACATCCAACACTCCTGATTTCCGAGCTGTTTCTGAGTCTGTTATTAATTACCTTTACACCACAGAAATATTTCATTCACTGTCTCTGAACATGAACCAGACCTCAACAAGAACCTGAGGCTGAAGGCTGGTAATATTCAGTGCTGGACAGACAGAAATTTTTCTTTTACATATCAACATAAAATCAAGGGCAGAAAAGCACCATATTTCCATGGGAATGTTAGAATAGTACACCCAAAGAATTCAAGCTATGCCATTGTAACTAGCATTCATTCTCTGATCTGGTGCATGCACTAATAACCAGGGAACACTCATTCTGGGCCCGGGGTATCACTGTGCCATGTTTAGTGAAACCTGCTCTCAGTCTGGCTATTCCAGCAAAAAGGAATGGAAGGTATCTCAAACAAATTCAACACATATGGATACCATGGTGTATTATCCATGGGAAATTAATGTATATCCTTGGGTTTTGGAAGTGTAAAGGTTCTATTGAGCCATGCTTGGGATGATCTGCATAAATCATTATTTTTGCTAGCTGTAAATGCACCACTGTCTATATGGGTCTACACCAGTAACACTTCATGACCACCATTCCAGTCTCTGTGTACCCAAACAAGTCTATGTGACAGGGTTATCATCATTATATATTGACACAGAGTACAAAGTCATACAATACTTTTCTTTTTGCCTATGGTTTCATGCTTTGCCCTGCACTTCTGACAATACTACTTTTTCTCTGACCACAGGGTTCTGTTCTTTGTAATTCAAAATTTCTCAGCATCATCAAAACCTCCCATTTATTTTAAGCAACTTGTCAAAGAAATTGTTCCCCTCTTTTTCTCGCTTATGTCTGTGTGTTTGATTGAAAAGGAGAGGAAGTAACTGGTGTGAACACCAGTATTGGCAAGATGCAGAACTGCTCCTGCAACATGCTTAAAGGATTGTTATCTAAGATTTTGAGTGTCTTAAAATGGGGAAGTAACCTGGTTCCCAGCTGGACATGATACTTCTAGCTCTAAAAATATCTCAGCTAGATTACAAGTACTATCATCTTGAAGAGAAGCTAGCAAAGATGGTCATATTTTAAATGCCAATTGCAGATTATTTTGAGACTTAGCTTGCAAGTATAAGGAGTGCAAAAGAATACCCTCAAAAATTGAAATACTCTAAATTAAAGGCCCACAGTCTTTGCTGACCAGCATGTGACACTATGCATTATAGGACCATAAACAACATCATAGTTTGCTTGTCAACCCTTGACTGTAGCAGTATATTCCTATCACCACAAGCAATACCCCAGACCATGTACTGAGAACTACTCTGAAGTGTTTCTCAAATAGTTTGGTGTAAGTGTTATGCATGATTATGCAAAATAAGCTTTCAGATGGAGTAAGAATTTCAAGATAGGTTCTCAAGTGATCCAATCACTCAAGTCAATAAAGACAGAAGAGATGCTGATTTATGCTAGCCTGAGAACAGTAGCCCTGTATCACAAGTAAAGTGAGTAACAAGGGAAAAATCCCACTTAAAAAAAAAAAATTCACTGCACCTCAACAGGCTGGTATGAATACAGTCCTATGAAGGCAATGCTCCCCGAGTTTTTGAGCATTTGGATAAGATGGGATAGTATCAGAAACACTTAGATGAGAGTTGTTTCCAGGTATCAACTAAGAATTTATTCTCTAATTTACAGAAGAATGTTAGTTATAATTTATTTTGATACACGATTTCCATTTCCAACTTCTGAAAAACTATAAAGTATTTTAAAATAAAACGTAGTAACCCTTGTAGAAATTTCCTGAACAAAGTTTCAGTATACTTTATCTTGGTCTCACTTGTCATTTGAGGTTTTCAGATCTAGTATGTCACAGTGCACGCACCACACACCATCCCATTAGCAATCAGCCTGTCAGTGCAAAGATTACTGTTACAACACATACACACAAAATGTTATTCATGCAGGTGTACCTTGATTCTACCTTTCATGAGCAATGGAATTCACTCTTGCATAGTGACAATCTTCTGGGATTTACAGGTTCATATTAGCATCAACTACTGTATTATCTAAAAGAGTCCAAAGTTGTAAAGCTACCAACAAAAGCAATAGTGTATGGCTTGCCAATTATAGTGCTCTTGGCCCTTAAAAAATATGAAATTATCAGTATTGTACAGAAACTTAGTCTGATAAGTTGATTAGGAAACAAGTACCACTTGATAATGGCATGAATTTCACTTAATTGAAGGAGAAGAGCAAGTAATAGTCTCTTATTGGTTTACATCCTTAAGTAAAACTTCATTTACAGGAGCTCATATTTGTTCATTCAGTGACTCACTGTGTGGCATCCCCACAGGGCTAAAGACACTATAGGTAAGAACTTACCCCAGATCATTACCTAGGCTGTACTTTATGAGTCAAAAGACCAGCTTTTAACAAAAGATCTTAGATGTATATTGAGGAAAGTCTTTTAATGTGAAATTGAATTACAGATTTTAAAAAATAGAAACAAAAAGTTGTATGAGATATCCACAAATGCTTTGATTGCAGACAATTGTTAGCAGCTCAATGGGAACTAGAATGAAATACAAATGTCTGGCACCTAGAATTATGATAGAATGAAACCTACAGTCCTCTTATCAAATCATGAAAGCACCACAAAAATTTCCTTCAAAGTAGTGGAATAAGTTAGTTTAACAGCTATATAAACAGCAATTTTTTAATTCCTCAATTTTCGCTACATTGGCACTGAGCTAGAAAATATCTACAGTATATACATCATTTGATAAGAAGGCAGGGCATGGTGCAAGGAATGATTGCTTAGGGTAAGGATGGTAAAACACTTAAAAGACAGCACAAAATGTACACCAAGATTATGTCCCTCTGTGTCAAAATCTCCTCCATGCTGTTCATGTAAGATTCAGTCCTGAAAGCAGATTGCAGAAATCTGTTATTAAATTAATGGAGCAGCATTTGTCTGCATCAACTGATTGCAGGATTTGGTCTTCCTTTCTAAGCTCTCTTGGACAGAGAATTGGTTTCCTAGATTTTTTATATTGGGTAATACATTCCAGAATATCTGAGGGTTCTAAAACTTAGGTTGGAAGCTTTTGATATAAAAATGAAAATTGTTTTCTTTTTAAAGCCATTTAGCTTCACACATCAGTCTTGGGTCTGGTAAAACTGTATGCAAGTTTTAAGACTAAAACGGAAATCTACAGTTTTAGCTGGTTCTCTCTTAGCTGGAAGGTCCGCACACTACTTCAGAAAACTCATTATTACCAGCACATCGACCAGGTGAGGGGACAACAGTGGTAAAAACGAAGTAGGAACCAAGACAGGGAAATTAAATGATTAAATTAACAGGGCATATAAACAAGTATTGAAAAGGGAGAGAAGGAAGAATAGTGGATGCAAGTGTTATGCCATGACACAATGAAGTATGGAGAGGAGAGAGTCATTTAACAGGGACTCAAAAAAATACTGCTCATTTAAACCAACATGTAAAGTGTGAAACAATCCTATCTCAGAAATCAAACAGTTCTTACATAAATACTTTATTCTCTAGACAAAGGGAAATTACTGAAGTGATCACTGAGACTCCTGACCTCTGTGATATCAACTATCAGACATGTTTTGATCCAGATGAAGTATTTTGAGACTTAAAATTTATTTTTCCTGTAAATAAGGAAACTTCAGAAGACACTTTTAATCTAACTTGCCATTTGGAGTTGTAAAATATATTTGCACATGAAAGATATCTTAATAAAAGTAAACAAAACCCAAAGAAACCAACCGTGACTAGTACAACAGTCAAAGCATAATCAATGGATTCTATTTTAAAAATGCAAAATATTTTACATGTTTATTTAAAAAGACACCAGTATTATGCAATGCACTTTTTAACTCAAACAAGCTCCTTATAACTTCTGTGAAGCAAGCATCCAGGTTAAAAACTTAGTAATAGAGTTCAAGTGGAAGTGCTACCACTGCATATAAGCAATACTCTAACTGCTCTTCAGTAGATTTTTTTCAGTAATAACTAGAATACAAGTTTGTATTTTACTGTAAAATAGATCACAGCTCTCCTTTTATTCATGTACTAGAAAGGGAGATGAATCTGTGTTCTGCAAACATACAGCGCTATTCAAGCCTTCATGGAGAACAAATGGAAAACACACAGTGCTCCTCAACACCTCTCACCTGCTTGCATGCACACCCTATATGTGCTCGTGTCCATATTGCTATTCTTTCCTTTGCTATCCTAAAACCCCAGCTAGTCCTAGTGAGGAGGATGTGCCCTACAGTGCTTCAGTAAGCATAAATACATGTTTTGTAACACATTTTGCCCCTGACTGATGCTTTCTAACTTTGTGCACGCGCGCCAAATGTTTAATGAAATCAGCACTTGCTTTACATGTGATCTGCTTCTATTTAGAGATGCTGGAAGGTAGAAATTTCACAGACACTTTTCTGTTCAGCAACAATTACTGTCTGAATGGAATGGCTTTGCTGACTTGAGTGGTTTTACAGAGATGCCTTACCCTACACAGAAAGGGTATTATTACTTAAATGGTATACCATGGAATTGGACTAAATGCCAGTCAAGATGGCCATGCACTTGTCCAGCAAATGCAAAAACACAGTTTCTACTTATCACAGAGAACTCTAGAAGCAGCAACTTACATTTTATGGTTATGTATGCATCAAAGTATATCTAAAGCAGTACAGAATAGGTAAGACCAGATGAGTGAATGAACCACAAAAATAGAATTTGAAAACAGAAAAGTTAATTTAGTATGGAGTACACAGGTGTTGCAAATCAGCTCTAGAGGAAATTCTAATAATCCTGTGAAAACAAACCAGATAGCTGGGAGGGAAAGAAAAAATCCCAAACCAACAACAAAACTAACTGTGGAATAATCCCTCTCAAGAAGCTGTATACGGAACAAAACTTATTAATATTGCCAGTATTTATCACTTTATATCCAAGGGTCTCTCTAAAATAGCTCAATGTTTCTGCAGATAGTTGTCTTTCATTCTCTCTTCCCACCCCACTTTGTAAATTATCATACTTGATAATTTAGTTATCATCTGAAAGAGATCTTATTCATGCAAATAAGTAAGTTTCTACAATATTTTTATGCCAGTTTCACAGATGAGGTGGATGAAGCACACACTGGCTAAGCATTCAAGCCAATTCCTACTAAAATTAATGGCAAAATCCACATTTGTCTCAAGAACAGCCACATCAAGGCCAATCTTACAAAACACTAAATGGTAGAAAACTGGAAGAATGCCCAAGAGACATGATTATCCAATAATTTCTTACCAATATGCTTTCTACCACATTTCCAGGGAAATTAAAAAGAAATACTTTGTAATTTTTATCTAATGAACTACTAGATGGAAATGAAAACATCCTCAAGTTCCTACATTTTTTGAAGCTAGAGCTGCCAAAATAGAGGATGTTGTCTTATTGTAGAGAGGTCAAAGTATGGTACAAGTATGCTCAGTTCTCAAGCAGTGTCAGGGTGAGCTCAGAGAGCGTCTGAAGCAGTTGTAAGCTACAATTCTGAATTTGATTTGGGTGATCTCCTCCCTAATATCTAGGGACATTTTGTATCTACCCCCCATATGTCAGCATAAGGTCTCTTTAGCAACTAATATTATTGATCACTCTTCTACACATGGACACTTCAGTAAAATCTTGAACAGGGCAATAAAACTGTCTTCAGAGCTGCTTGAAGAATTGTGAATTGACCAGTCAGGCAGAGTCACTTATTGTCACTGGAAACAGAACAGCTCTGGGTAGTAATACTAATCATGGTATTAACTTTGTAAATATATTCTCACAGTGAAAAAAAAAACAGCTAAGTAATACCCATATTTGATGTTGCTACACAGCAGACTCAAAGTACTGCTCTGCATTTTATGTCTTAAAAGGGCAATTTTGCACATCTCATACAAGTGTAAATCAGAACTCTACAAAATTGTGCGTAATTAAAAAAAACCACCCAAAAGTAGGGGTTTGAGTAAGACCTTATCTGTATAGTAAGATAATTATGCATCTTTCTTTATGCATTTCACTTAACTTTGGTTGCATCCAGCTGTTTAGCTCACTATGAGAAATTAAGTATGCTTTATGTAACTTCCACAACAAAGCTTGACAATCCTAACTCTATACATTAATAACTTGTATGTCCATCATACCTCAGAGTTCAAATTCAACATGAGCTAGACCTGTCTTCAAATATCTTTTAATTTCTCCAGTTACACTCTATAAATATAGGTAATACTCTTACAGTTGAGAGTGCTTGCTGGTTTTCAGAGAGATTAGGAAAATCTGTGACAAAGTCTGCTAGGACAATTATCATACAAAACATTAATGAGTTAGATGTCACATCACAATATACATTGGAAAGACGTTTTTAAAAGTAATAATTGCATGTTGGCACAGCTCATTCTGAAGAATACAAGAGAACAGGCTGTTCTTGGCTTTGTCCTAAGTAACTTTCTGAAATAATTCCTGTAAATCATTATACTTGAACTGCTAAAGAATAAACATAAGATAATTAAATTACATGTTTTGCGAAATCAAACTAAGCAGTAGTTTGTAACACTGAAGTTGAGGAGCCAGCTTCTTTTTAAATGAGTAGGCTACAGCAATTTGAAAGAGTATGGAGTAAAAAGAATACAAAACTAAAATTCATGGGAAGCAGCCTGGACACCATCCTGTTAGACAGTCAGGGAAGAGATCTGAAAACTCTTGTGTACCAAAGCAACAAAATTTAAGTGATCAAGGAAGGCACTGAAGTGGCTGAAATATAAAGTTTGAAGGCCTTCTAGCCACTTTTTCTGAATGAAACTCAAATTATGGCAGCAAGTAAGATTCTAAATAATAACTGGCTAGGAGGTTACAATTCAAATGTGATTGCCAAAAATAAGAACAAAAATACAGTAAAACCCGAACTATCAAAGCTTAGCAGAATGCATGTGGGATGTCAGTACCCCCAGAGCTCTTGCAGTGAGATAATCTTTTCCATTTAGTTCTTTAGACATAGCGAATATGAGACACCTATACACAAAAGTGAAGTAGAAAGCAGCTTTTGATGTATTCCCAAAGATAGAGATATCAAAAAGTATAAGAACAGTGGATGAAATAAGAGAAGGAATCAAATTGTTATAAGAATTGCTGTCCCAAAGTGGGTCTGATGCCTGATGTGCAACACGAACCCACACAGAGTGAAGATATTTGCTTTTATTCCAGTTCTACGCAGGAAAGGGAGCTAGGTGGTATCCCACAAAACTAGCTCAGCTCCCCAAAACACAGAGGCTGCTTTTATAGACAGAAATTATGTAATCCTAATTTAATTTCTCTCTTCCATTTAATGTTACAGTGCTCAAAAATTTCACCACGCATGCTCAGAGAGGTGGGGGTTTTTGTGAGTAGGTGTCTTTCTAGCCTGTGGGTGTGTTTTTTAGTATGCTAATGTAACCTTAGTAGGTGATTCTCATTAAAACTTGTCTTGGCTTAGGGCCCATGGTTGGAGCCAGTTCTCACCAAGATAAGGTGATAGCTGCACCCAGATGGCTGGCTCGCCAGTAGCAGTACTTTCTCATCCCTGTGTCTCAAGGACAGCCTGTTCTGTTCTTTTTCTCCAGTTCTTGTTATCTGGGTGTTATGGGGCCCTGTTTTATTCTAAGTGTCTCTGTAGTGTCTCTTATGCATTTTTTTCCCCCAAAAAAGTGTCTCTACTATGTGCTTTTCCCAAAATTCTACTAACTTCAAGTGTAATTTCAAGTAAAACCTACATCGGAATTACATGTTCTTTACCCAAGAGTTTGCAGTAACAAGTACTATCAGATAAACTATGTAACTCAGAGTTAATACCTTCATGATATATATATACACTAGAGTAGGTTTAGAAAAAAACTGTTTAATTTCTCAGAGTTTTTTGAAAAACTGGTCGATAGTATCTATAGAACTCCTCAAAGTGTAAGAGTGCTCTTTCAGGTTAAGTCTGAATTGAGACATATAAGGTCTACTATACAGATTTTACTTAAGGATTCATAGGTATGCTAACATTATAGTACAAATCTTATGCCAAGATCACTAAGACAAATAAAAATTCATATATATTACCACTTCAAAGTATCTCCATCAGCCAGATAAAACATCTGTGAAAGGCTTAGACTTTCTCCAGAATAAATAGCTAATCAAAAGTATAAAGAGGAATACCTATTGTCCTGTTATGAATTCTGGAGTGTAATTCACATACAATCATAGGATAGGACTTCCAAATTATTTGCATCATGTGGTTTCACATCTTCCTGTTAAGTTCTGTTGTTGACCATTAGAATGAATAGACTATTTTTACAAGTCAGGAACACAATACCTATGATAAAACTATTGGTTTAGGTCATTAATGTCTTGATGCAGTATGCAGAGTACTCATGCTGGGTTTAGTTCCTGCTAGCTTTGGAGTTAGTCCATGGCTTACTCTTCCTCATGATGTATAATTTGGGACATATTTCCATTGAATAATAAGGAAACTAAAACATCTACAGTGAGCTACAAAAAGGTGTGTTACACCTATCCCATTGAAGCCCTGTTTTGATCCTTCAAGAAAAACTAAAGTAGTGTTTCCTTCTGAATCTGTACCTTTGAAAAAACACATCTACACTACTGCATGTTTGGAGGGGCTTCCCGCAGAACTATATTTAGCCTAGGTATCAGGAGCTCAGCTATAGCAGCATGAAACTCAGCATGCGCTAATTAGTCAGACTTCTCAGAAAGCACTTGCAGGCCACACTGAGCTCTGTGATGCTGCAGCTTACTGCAGGTACTTGAAATACATGCTAGCCTAAAAGTTAACTTAGTCTTGTTGTAACTGCAATATAGGGGACTCTTCAAAAAGATGCATTTTGGCCTTGATTGCAGGTGTCAATGTGCTTGAAAACAAGACATCAGGCAGTTGAGAATGAATATAAAAGACATATACATATAGTACATTATGTCACATCATCTTCTCTATATATGTATACATAGAATATATACCTATGTAATGTATAATATCTTATAGACTTCAGGCTTTTTCATTGCTTTACTTCAGTTGAAAGTTGCATGCTATGCACAAAACAACTGAATCATGAATAACAAAGGCGTGTTATTTCTCTTAGTGGAGACTAGCAATTATTATATACTGACTGTTCAAGGGTGTTATTTTTGTAAACAAGAAAGAAACTAAATGAGCATAGAATTCATCATTAGGAAATTGTCTCTTATTCAATTAATACACATTCAAGAGAACCCCATATGCATGTGCTCTAGTCAGTGAAGTACTGCAGGAAAATAGGAAGAGATCTCCAAGGGAGCAGGACACCCTGCTTTCTCTACCATATGCCTTCTAAATATGTTCCTCTGTGTCACTATACTCACAATGCAACTTGCTGGTTGTTGGCAAATGGATTCCCATATATTAAAAACACACAATTCCTAAAGAATAGGTTTTGCTTCTTAGAAAAAAAAAAACAAAACAAAACAAACAACAAACCCAAAACTAAAAAAACCAAAACCAAACACCCTTAAAGAAGCTACCAGGTAATTCTGGCAAGAGATACATACTTTCAAAACCATGGTGCTGGAATTAGTCCAGAAAGTAAAGGACATCTAATGTCCCATTCCTTTCCAAGCTATGGCTTCAACAAGGTGCTGAAAACCAAAGCTTAAAAAAAACTCAAGAGATACTTCATTATGCATGAAACATATTGGTAGTATTTATTTGGATGAGGTACTGCAGGCAGGAATTATTATAAATCTAAAGAGCATGACATAGACTCAGGAAAACAATAATTTTTATGTTAGCCTAAATGTAGATAAAAATTAGTGAATTTTCAAGAAGAATACTATAACATATTGCCTGTTTTGTTTTGTATAAGGCTAGAGGAAGCCTAAAGAATTCAAACAATTAATAAGCTGATGATAAGTCACAGATTTTAAATAATATGCTAAAATTGAAATTTACAGTGTAAAGCTTCAACGCTGTTCTATAAAGTTGTGTAATAAACTGGGGTAGGAAGATTTGTTCCTAAAAAGAGACTTTTAAAGGCCCTTCAAATAACTACAGATCAAGGAACTATTAAAGAGGAGATGGGAAAGTAGAGGATAGGAGAAGAAATGCTTTATATAAAATTCAAAGTACATTAACACATTTTAAGGGATATGTGTATATTACAAAAAAGAATTAAGATGAACTGAGGTGAAGTAAGCTTGGATAAAGGTACAAGTTGCATTAAATTAGCATCTACAGGTGATAAGTGAGATTAGAAATTCAAGAGTTGAAATATTAGCAATTACTGTTAGAAACTCTTTGATAACTGAAGAGGTATCTGTTGATTGGAAACCAGTGATTTGTTTCAGTACTTAGAATAGCTCTCAAAATTATTTAAAATAGATACACATCTACAAGTTCTGCATATGTTTACTGTGGGCTTTAGAAACACAAATTTCAGTTTTTGTGTTGTCTGTTTGTTTCCTGAGCTTAAAACGAATAGGAACTCTTTTCCCAACAATTCAGGGAACCTGGATTTCTAACTACACAGCCCATGGATCTGCTAAGAATTGCTCAGATTTGGGGAAAACAAACTGTTCTAGTGCTTAATATTTCTTTGCCCAGCCAGGAATCCCAGAATACTTAGTTCTGTTTTATCTGAACTTTTGCAGTCAGTTACCTACTTACTGTCATGAAGAGTGCCCTTAAAACCTATTCTATGAATTGGCAAGTTTCATTGAGTCCTATGGGCAGAAATAATAGAGAAAACAAGTTCATATAAATGTTCTGTATTATTCAAGAAACAGGCCTGGAAATAGACACATTCACATGACTGCATATTATTTGATATAATAAATATTTTTTTACAATATGAAACAATTCATTTTTAATACAGAACCTTTTTACAAGTGGCTGTATCAAAATACGAGCAGAAAAGTCTACAAATAAGATAGATAAATCAAGGAAGTAGTGAATATTCGCTGAGTAGATAAAATTTATTTTTGTTTTGCCCAACAGAATCCATCAAAATCCATCACATACAATGTAGAAAAGATGGGATCTATGTTAAGAAGATTTTAGTATTTAGAAGGCTCAGTATAAATCATTTTTGCAACAGAAATCAAAAGCTAAGACACTGCATGTTATGGTAGAGGGACTCTAAGGAAAATTTCAGCTAAAACTTGACAGCGATTCCTGCCATAGTATCGTAACTTGTAGAAATGAATCATGCTCATTTTAGAACATTCAACCATGTTATAAATCACAGATAAATGTTGCTGTCTTATTGTACATTCACAGCACCTCACATAATATGCAACACATTTTATTTATCTCTACTTAAATTCTAAGCAAACAGGGCTTTAGTTATTCTAAAATAATACATAAGAAACTATGCAGTGACCACTGATAACATCAACAATATACTGTATTGCTGGAGAAATGTTTTGTTGGTTTTTTGTTAGGTTTTTTTTCTGTCTTTAAGGAGTAGCTTTCCTTTCCTCAGAAAAATATGCAATTGGACATCTGAATTTGAGTTTATTTTACATATACAGACAAATCTGCTGAATATTACATTCCTTTCAGTAAATCTCCATCTATACTCAGGGTCTGAAAAAGCATCACATTGCATTTTTGCCACATATACTGGCTGATATACAGACATC
This sequence comes from Aegotheles bennettii, assembly GCA_013398125.1. Taxonomy (NCBI): domain Eukaryota; kingdom Metazoa; phylum Chordata; class Aves; order Caprimulgiformes; family Aegothelidae; genus Aegotheles; species Aegotheles bennettii. The sequence continues at coordinate 272,521 of VZRW01010697.1, read as the reverse complement.
ACATTTATGTGCTACCACCATTGTGTTTTACCTTGCTGTCTTCGACATCAGTGGGTCCCTGGCCTTATGACATGTCACTTTTTCAACACTCAGAGTTTCCCAAGTAACAAAAAGTCTCATTCAAACATTTTAAGAAAATTATCACCTTCAACAATAGAGAATAAAAGACTTCCCATTACACTGTCCAAAGAGATTGGTATTTAAAGACATTTTTTCAAAAAATGCTGTTTCGTGTGCAAGCTATTTGCACACTCAAAATTCCATTCCAGTTATTCCATGACACTAACACTTTGCATCTTATTTGTTGTTCCTCAAAATTTTGCTTAATTTTATCTGTGTAGATCTCTTTCTGGCTATTCACATTTAAAGATCCTTTTGAGACTACTTTGAAAATGTAGCCACTAATGAGAGATGATTAAGAGGCCTAGTAGTTTGCTATTAGCATATGGAATAGTTAAACAGCTTCTGTCTGCCTACCTATTTTTATCTCTCTGCTTCTTCTCCTGTCCTTAAAATATAACTATAACATTAGGTAATTTGCCTTGCTAGGGCATTGAAAAAACAATCCAAAGTGGAAAGCTTCCTATGGTTGCTGAATGAGCCAGTTGAGAACTAGCAGTTCATCTGCCCATTACTGTCTTTGTGCTATAGTCCATTATAGAATGAGCACTATAGTCAAGTTAACTGACACCTTTGAATTTAAATTAATGTTTTTGGTCAAATTGTTCCAATATATTTCAGGTAAATAAAGATGCATACAAATATGTCATATTAACAGCAAGTACATTAACTGATAAGTGTTATATGTTAAGCATCTCTTCAAAATTCATACATTTAGCTTTTGTCTTTGATGCTATGACAAATAAAATGTGTTTGACAATTACATGTGAATATTCAATGCAGTACATCAGGCTTATTCTCCAGCAGCCAAGGTTAAATCTGCTAACAGTTACTTATTAAGCACAAGAAAAAAAAAGTAATCTTTCACTGAAATTCTGCACTTTAATATAATTTTTATGACAAAGATTATCCAATGCTTAGGAGAATGAACAGATTCAAGAGTAGTTATAATCTGAAATTCTAAATAGGGTTAATGTTGGGTTCAACTTAGAGAAGACATTAATTATTCTTTAACACAGTAGTAAAATTATAACCATTTCCTCATTAAAATAATAAGCATACCACAAAACGCAAACCTAGTCAAACTCTGAAGGACTTGCTCTGAATTTCCTGTCTTTAGGCTGACTAGCAAAAAGTTACCGTGTCAAACCTAGATGGCCAAGTTAGGTTTTGCTTTAAAAAAAATTGTATTAGCCAGACCAGGCAGAAGATTTGGTAGGCAAACAAAAGAGCTTTTGGAGGCAATTTTATTAAACTTATAAAGGGGGCACAGAATTCAAATATGAACAACTGGTTGTTTCCTGCCCTTACTTTTCTGTTGCCTCCTTCCTAAAAGGGCAGAAAAGAACCAAGGTATGATACAGTATCCGCAGATGTGACGTTTCACTGAGTTCCAGGAATATGCATCAATGGACTGAAAAAAGTTTCTGAATTTGCTTACTGTGTACTGCTTGACCATGCCTGAGTCAGGCAGACATCCTCAAACCATACCTCAGCACCCAGCATCAGACCGGTTTCAGTCAGAATAGCCATAAGAACTTAGACAAGTTTGAATTGTGTAGTCTATTTCCTACAAAACAATTCCTGCTCATTAGTGCAAGTTATGAGTTTCATATTAAAACATCTAATGACATTTCTTAAGTACAAGTAGTTCTATGAATTTTAAGCCACCGTAGATTATTACTAGTCTAAATATAACTTCAGAAAGAAGAGGTAGTAGAAGGCAGGTACCCTTTCTATCAGCAAGTTTCAGCATTTATTTAATAGCTTTTAATAATATATTCAAGAAGCATTGAATCAAGAAGAACTAGAATCAAATATTCTTCTGAACATCAATCTAGTAATCTAGCATGTGTTTTCAAGGAAATAAAAAGCCACAAAACAACAACCACCAAAAAATACAATCCACACACAACATCCTGACCAATACTGCTTGCCTGGAAACATGAATAATAGTAATCAGAAAAAAAAATAGTATCAAACAAAAAGCTACTTCTAGAAACCTTAGAGGAATTATATTTTCCTTATATTGCAAATATAATACTCTGTCCAGGACAATATACATAGCACAGATACAATAAATCAAAAGCAGGCTTTAGAGTGGCTTGCTTACCAGAAAAGTAAGAAACTAATAACAAGCAGCTATTGAACTATTTCAGTATCTGAACAGTTAGTATGATGCAGTAAAAGAACTTGCCTAATTTCAGGTAAAAGGGAGATAAAACCATGCCTCAACTCGGAATCCCCATAGACAAAGAATGGTATTTCCAATTTGATTCACCTGTTTTCTCTTAAAAAAAAATCACTATGTGAAGTCAATCACCATATATTTACATTATAATAATGCCTTTCATCAAGTTTGAATGACAAGAAACAACCCTGCCCTCTCTCACATAAATCTAGTCAGGCAAAGATTTAGTTTCATTGACTCGGGCCTGTAAGCAGTCTAAACACAATCAAAACATTGATACACATTCATTGGTTTGAGGGTGATTTTTTTTTTTGTTTTCATTTCTTTTTTGTTGGTGGTGGTTTTTGTAACCACCAGCAGCTGTTACAGCTGCTCTGTATCTACCAGTTCATCACAGTGATATTTCCTAGGATGCAAATATGAACTTATGCAAGTATGATCAGGATGAGAATTTTACAGCTGACTTACTGGGGAGATGATGACTGAAGTCAGCCATAACCTGTCAGTTAGCACTATTCCCAATTCAGCTCATTTCTGCAAACTGGTGTGATGTTATAGGAGACAATTTCCCAGTCTAACTGTATATTCAGAACACCATCTATTAAGTATTGTTGCATCCTCACTGCATCACACGGAGCCATAAGGACTTGTTGCTGCAAGCAGAACCTAATATCCTGTGGAATCATTTGGAAAAGAAGCATGCTGTTTGAGAGCTGCATACACTGTAGTTTTTTGTCTGGGGTATGTGTTTCAGTGCCTCCCAAATCTTTAGTGCTTAACTTTCACAGGTAAATCTTTGAGGTATGAATAAAGTACTGAAGCCAAGGACAAGTGATTTTAACTGTATTTAGGCATACAACTGTTTTAAAAAAACTTCATGTCTAAATCCCATTGATTTCAAAAGTAATTAAAAGCCTAAACATGTTTACAAATTGGCCTCAAGTGAATTGTCACAGAGTATGCTCAGTCCTATCTGCAACAGGGATAGAGTTAGTGGCAGCACAAAAATCTTAGAAATGGAAAACAACAAGAACAATGTTCTATGGTGAAAAGCTGAAGCAAGAGAGCAATAATCAGTGGAAAAGGCTTAAATTCATGAAAAGTAGAAACCCCATATAAGCAAGGAAAAAAAATAGCTCGAGTACATATACAATACCGAAATACGATCAGTAGGATAATAACTAGATACAATTTTAAAAGTACAAATTGTAATGTTTTATATTAAAAAAACAAAACCCAGGATAAGTTGCTGCAGAGGAAGATGACAAAATAATTTGTTGATAATGAATTATTAGGAAGTATGATAAGGAAATCTTACAAAGGGTAAGCATAAACATCAGAAAACCTAGAAGGAAAAATACCCCAAACACAAACAAAAAACCCAAATGTTACGAAAGGAGATGAGGCAATCTCTTGTCTGCTAGTGTTAATTTTCTAATAAATCATGGAAAACTGGACAAACTCCAGAAAATTAGAAGAGAGCCAATGTTGTGCCCATACTAAAAATGCCAAGAGGGATGAATCAGGTAACCAAAGGCCAGATGCCCAACTTCAATTCTTGGCAAAATAACAGAAACCTGCAGCAACAGTCTGACAAATCAACATATAGAAAAATACTTAATTCCCAGCTATATCATTTTAGAGACAATTGGTCAATACAAAAAGCTTGATTTTATTTTTTCAAAATATTACAAATTTGGTTGAAGAAAACAATTGCATACGTATAATAAACTTCATTTTTGTGATGCATCAAAAATTAGTACAATTCAGTATTTTATTCCACTCATGCAGAGAAAAGGTGGCTGGTTGCTCTGGAGGGTTAGTCCTTGAATTCCTGGCATTTCCCCACTTTGAAAGAACGAGCAATATAGCTACAGTGGAGCTGAGAGATCGAAGCAGTCCTGCAGATACCTGTGTCTGGCTGTCTATGCTTAACATCTGTCTAACTGGTGAGCAAGCTTGTAAGAAATAAGATCGGAGCTTGCTTCAGATCCTTTTTTCACAAAACTACTACTACTAATAAATAATTTGCATAGAAAATTATTTTATCAAAATATTTCTGATTCAGAGCTTTGCTCAGAATGTTTTTGATCAACTTGAAACAGGAAGAAAGAGAAGACTTCTGCAAGCACTAATGAAAGCTCTGAAAGGGACATTCTGCATCCAGCTTCAATATATGCATAACAAAAAAGTTGAAATATTTTTGTTCTATCATGTCCACAGTGAATTGGAGCAAATTACTTAAAGGGTAGACAAATAAAGTGTCTGTCTTGCTGCTTGTCTTGAAATAGACTGAGAGGTAGCTTGCTTGTTGTATTTAAGTATTCACCCACAATGAGAGACACTAAGTGTAAATGAGTTCTTTAACAGGACAAGGAGTAATGAAAACCATTAGCTAAGAGCCATAGCCAAATAAACACTAGCTGGAAATAAGACACAGTTATTGTGGAGATGGTTCATAGCATAAGATAATTCAAGCTGTAAGATACCTTAGTGATCATTTAGCCCAATCGCCTGCTAAAACCAGGTTCAGCTCTGTCAGAGAGGATCACTCAGGGCTTTATCTGGTCAGGTCTTGAAAACTTATAAAGTTGGAGACTGCAAGACCTCCTTGGGCAACCTATTCCATCACTATTAATTACTATCAGGGCTGATTATAGAGGTGAAGATGTACTTTAGTTATACATTATTTTCAGAATTTTAAAAATGTCTAGTTATGAAAAAAGTAATTCAAGAATGAAAATGAAATGCTACTCCTAAGAAGGTAGCAGCTGAAAAATAAAGATGGTAAGTATATCTCTAAACAGTACAGTAATTTTACTTTACACTTATTCTTTCCTCCTGATACAGCATCCAAAGTAATCTGGGACATTAGGTCTTTGCAATATGATATAAACTCTTCACTGAGATCAAATATTTGAATTTAACAGACAATGATGGTCAAGTATTAGATACCAAAGATAACACTGAAGTACAGGGGAACCATGTTATCACTTTCTAAAGAATTTCTTGAGACAATGTTTTTTGCTTTATGCCATACAACTTGCCTTTGGAAAAGAAACTGAGGCAATTTGACATAAGGAGGTTTTAATCACCAGTGGATTTTTGGTTAAAAAAAAATGTTCCTATACTACTGAAAAAATTGTAAGCAAAACACAATCAAGGATATTGAATGCAACAAGCATATTGCAGCCTTTCAGCATCATGAAGTCAGAAATATGAGTACAGGCTACTAAATAATTTTGATGTAAAATCTTAAGACAAAAAAGAGGAAGAATATGTGAAGCTCAAATGATTTGAACAACTCCTGTTCCTTTGACAATATAAAATATAAGATAATATTTTGCAACATTAACAGTTTCTTCCAAAGTCCTGTTTTGGGATTGTTTGGTGGCTTTTTATTTGTTTAGGGTTTTGTGGGGTTTTTGCTTCTCCCTGCTAATGCCAGAAGCATGTTGCATAACAGATATTGTCAGAAAAAAAAAAAACAAACAAGGAATAACTTGTGACTATGAGGGGGAAAAAAAACCCTAAAACCACTATAGCTTCAAAAAAGATGAATTTTTCAACCCATTAGTCAGTCCAATCAAACTTTCAAGGCATTACAGATGTCCCACTTCATGTGACTTACTTCAAAATAAAAGAATCCTAAATTGTGAATCATTTCGTGCTACTTACTTTGTGCAACCTATGAGATGTCTGCCACTTGAAACTGCCCATGACTTTAATAATCAATTGGAGAATTCAGCCAATCAAATTTCACCCCATGATAGTTTCCAAGGTAACCAACAAAGATACTGACATGAACTGCATGCAGTGGAAAGAAATACACAAAAAATGCTGCCACATTTCCACTTTTTTCAATAGTTGGGATTGCATCTTATAAAATGCTACAAAACTGAAATCATTACTGACAAAACCAGTAGCAAAGAGCAAAGCTGAATTAAAAGACAGTGATGAAGCACTTCTGCCTTCAGTGACTCAGGAGGACTACAGAGCCTTCTTGAAGCTCTGCTTCTCAAACTACAGTATCACCCCTCCCTTTACTGATGAACCATGGAAAATGAGAGCAGTGTCTCATTATCACAATTAGGACATCTTTGTTTTGTCACTGTAAATACTTTATTAAATTGGTATTTGTTGGTCAGTGCTCCATGCAGAAGTGAACCACCTTTGTCAAGATGCAGAATAAGACACTGATTTTTACACAGATTTATGCTAGAACTTCAAGTTGTCAGCCAGAAGAAACCTAAAAAAAAAGATCAATAGTACTTCAGTGTAAAGGAGTTGTTGTCAACTTACTCATTAGAAAAGTTTTCCCTCCCCTCCCTTTTCTCATCCCATCCTGTCATTCAAAGCAGAATATACAGGGAAAAGAATGTTGGGGTTTTTTGTTTGGGGGTTTTTCCCCATTCATGCTGACGCTAGAATTTTAGGTTCTAGTTTCTTTTAATTAAAATGTCTCAGAAAATCATGATCTTGGAAAAATGACTCTCCCAAGAGTCAAAACTAAAGACTTAAAATTGAGATTTAGCAATATGTAGCACCGAGCACCATGCATATGTATATTGGGACCTTTTTCAATGGTTATTATTAAGAATCAAGTGCTTGTACCTGATAATGGGTTCTGACAGACGAAGGTTTTCCTGAGAAGCATCTTGACACAACTTCTCTAATTTTGAAGTTTTCCTGATCAGAGACTGTCTGTCATATTTCTTACTGCAAAGCCACGTAGTGGATAAACATCACATTCCCCAGAACCTAATATGATTCCAAGGCTTGTTTTTTCTTGTTAAATCATCAAAAACCAAATCTTTGATCTCCAGAAAACAGAAATTTTTTTCTGCAACAGGCAAAAGTTGGTTTTTCTATGAGCCTGCCTTCTAAAAAAAAAAATAAACAACAAAAAAACCAAACAACAAAAAAACCCCAACCAACCAAAAAATCCCCACACTCAACAAGCAAACCAGAAAACCCCAAATCAATACACACACAACAGACTTCAGTTACTGGAACTATTTCTCTCTGCCCCCTGATTATCATATCTTAAAGGGCAATTCTTTGGTGGTTGGAAAGGAATAGTTCTTGTTCACAAAGAGAAATCCTTCATGAAGACATTTAATTATCTTTTATTCTATAAAGTGCTGAATGACTCAAGCTGTTTGGTGATGCTTGCAAAACTGACTCTTCAAGCTCACAGGTTGGTCTGAGTGGTTGGAAATGTACTACAGACCCAATGATTTTTAATTATTTTAGTCAAACTGGTTAGGTTATTAAATTTAACAACTGTGTAGTAGTTGCTAAATATTCTTAAATGCAATAATACTTTTCAATTATTGAAAAAATTAATGCTAGCACTCTCTAAGATAAAATATGTAAGCATTAGAGTAGATCAGACTTGGCAATCAAGTTCTAATTTTAATGATATATATAAATATTAACTTCATATTAAATCCTGCTGTAAGATAAAATGGTTTCAGAACATAACCATAATTAATTTATGTTCTATAACCCTTGTGAAAAAGAGGCATGGTGGAATCAGCTTCTTACATTATTTAATAAACAGCTCTGTAAATAAAGTGAAGGCCAAATTTTGAAAGCAAGGTGCAAGCAATGAGACTGCAATAACCTTTGTTTGCACATGCAAACAGGATAACTACATGCTTAGAAATCTGCCTACAGAAATATCAGCTTTTGTTCTTTGACTCAGAAAATAGAGTTTGAAAACTGTACCCTAAAACTTCACATACAATAAAAAGTAAGATTTATTTTTATAGTCTTCATACTATATAGTAACAATAACAACATTTCTTGCAAAAATAAAGATGCAATTCTTCTAGCCTGCCCATTTTCTTTACATTTTCTCATCTATTCAGACTCTGGGGGGAGGGGGGGGAGAGGGCGGGAAGAATGTGTTTATTAAGAATTTGTATGAGAACAGATTGACCCAAATGTCTGTTACCAAAATAGATTATATTAGCTAAAATGGAGTGTGTTGCTTCCATGCAATCAGCAACAGCCTTATGAAAATGTCAGCTCATATATATATATATATTCTGATGCAGGAGAAGTCAAATTGTTTTTCAAGTCTGTAAATATATTAGAAATACCATGCTTTGTACTACGAGCACAGAATATGACTCTCCTAGAAATACTATTCTTTGAAATCAATTTCTTTCAATGCTGAGTTTTATTTATCACTCTTGGTAGACTATCAAAATAAACCTACCAGTTTTAGACAGACCTCTCAAGCTGTTAATCATAAAGATTATCAGATCAATCGTTATGATCAATAGTATCCTCTGATAGACCAGTCTAGAGCTGCTTGCGTCTGGTCAAATCACCACTGAGCATAAGAGTACATCAGTTCTTTCTTGCAGATCTAGAATAATATATAGCTGTGTTGTAGAATGCAAAGGATAGGACAAGTCTTTTGCTCTGAAAATCATTGCAGTGCTTACATTTCATCTTGCATATCAGAAGGCAACCCTGGGTACAAAACCGCCAAAACCTTTAAGTCTATGCAACATGTTTCAGGTTTAATGTCTTCAATCTCCTCCAACAAAGACAGCGCAACTTGCTGTATTTCACTTTCCTATTTTTCTTAACCATTTGTCATGTAGGTTTTCATTTAAATGCATCTCTATAAGGGAACATAGGGGACAGAAAGGCTTATTTTAGTCTTGGTAAGTTAAAGCTATTTCACTTTTATCCACAGTCTTCTAATAATTAGCTAACACAAGAGCAGCAAAGCTGTAAGATCTGGGTTAGATAAAAAGTTATAGAGTTGTGTCATTTCATCAATTCATTTCACATTAGAAACATACAGCAGAGGAAGAAACAAAACAAATAAAGAGAACCTCTTTTGGGTGTAAGCATCCAATAGCAGCTTACAGAGTTAATAAGATCACTCACTATTTCTGTACATCATCCATAAGCTATTTCTCATTAGACTTTCCTCCACACTTTAGTTTGCAATTAAACCATTTACAACTCTGTGAGTCACCTATATATAAATGTATATTCCCTTCTAATGGAATCTTTTTTCCAAGTCACAATTATTTAAATCACCTTTGACCTGTTTTATATGTGCAAAAAAACCACTGCTGGCTCACTTGTGAACTAATAAGTGCTGTTTCTTTATGTGTTGACTCTTTACACATTTCAGGTAATTCAGCTACATCACTTGAGTTACCTGATACTTCTTTCACTTCCTGAGTAGATTATCTCAAAACCTACTGGAAAGCATCTAAGTATTTACTGGGCATACTCACTTACTTGCCAATTTGTGTTACCTTTTCATTAATAATGTTGAAAACAGCATTTCCTTACTAAAATGCAAGTACCAATGAGCCATAGATAACGTTGCAGCAATGTTTTGTGTTTTACACGAAATTATATCTTCAGACACCCTTAATGATTTATAATAAAAAAACCCTCTAGCTTGAAAACTCAGCATTAAAGTATAAACATGGTTTTGTAGGCTATAAGCTTCTGGGTTTCATATGAATTAGCTCATTATAAAAATAAGTGCTTAAAAAACAGAATAAATAATATTGGCCTCAGACCATACTAGCACTCTCAGTAATCTCATCCTTCAGTCATACCTATCTTTTTTAGAGTGAATATTTACATTTGTTATGAAGTCATGCATATTTTGCCCATAAATTCAACGTATTATATGATGCATTTGGAACCCTCTTCCACGCATTCAGTCAGATAATATCAAGAAAAAATAGTAATCATAACTGATACTAGAAAGGAAAAACACTGTCCATTCTCCCTTTGTGTTCTGGCATGGCATCATAACAGACGGTTGTATATGAAGATGTGTCCCATTGTGTTGGTTATATGAGTCATCTGTTAAATAAACCCACCAAAGGATTTGGAAGCTTGTTTTTAAATTGAAACACCATCAGTGAGGGTTTTACTCATCCCTAGTCCATATCACTGTGTAAGCTTAAAAAAGTAAGAAAGCTTGGTGTGTATATATATTAAAAAAAAACCAAAACAAACAACACCAAGCACTAAAATTTATGTCTCCTGTAGAAGTTTGTTACTTAGAAATTAACAAAATTCTGTTTCTTTAAGGAAACAGTGCTATACTTACTTTGATTTATGATCTGTTAATTTTACAAAACATCAGAATTGATATTCAGCCGGGAATGTTTAATAGTTTAATCTCTGAATGAGAGAAAAAAGAAAGGAGAAAAAGGAAAGCTAATGAAAGTACCACACTTGTGGTTATGTTTCTTACAAAATTAATTATATTAAAAACGTATTATTTTTCACTAGCAGGTCTAACTAAATGTCACAAACAATTTTGATATCCCCATTGGACAACAGTCTCTGAGATTGAAACGTCTAATAATTTGAGGACTAGCCTTCAACACGTGATTCTCTCCTAGTAGTAGAAAACCAAAGTCTGCCCATAGCTTTAACAGATTGCGGCTATTTAACTACCTTTGGGCCAGATACTTAAAGTGCCTAAAGATGTAGAAAATACATATGGGATTTACAGAAGTGACTACGTGAAATTTGGTGGAAAGCAGATACTGTTGTCTAAATTACCTTTAAACAATTCTGTTAAATGTCTGACTGCATCATCAGAGCACCTAAATAGATCTTCCCTTAGTAAGCCCATCTCTTGGTATCTTACATGTAAAATATTCTAATCAGTTTTAGTTCCTTTAATGTAGTATATTGTTATATATGTAACTTGGAGGACAAATCCACGATTTATCAAAAAACGTGTATTTATCACATTGATAAATAGATTTATGTATATTTACTTAAATTCCTACTTCACTAGCCCGTAACTCAGGGGCTTAAGCTCAACAAAACTGTTTTCTTTTGTCCAGGAACAAAGCAGAAAGCTTTAAGCTGTTTGCAGTAAAAAGAAATGGGAATTTTGGGAATTGACTTCCATATGATATATTAAGGGTTGATCCATATTCTCAAAAGAGAAACATTTCACTGGGCTTCAAATCAGGCCATAAACTACTGAACTTTCTAACAACCTTATTTCCTAGAAAATGATTTGTATTACTATGCTAATAAGTTTGCAAATTAGTTCCTCTACTACACTCTGTTGGAGATGAGAACATTGAGAAAAGGAGGAATTTTTCTGTGAGTCTAACCAACTAATATTTTTCTAGTAATCAATTTCTTTGCAATGTATTATGGAAATGCTTCTTTTATTTGGAGGCCAAATTGTTAGTCTGAAAATACATGACATTTAAAAAAAAAGAAATCCAGATAGGTAGTGGAAGGATTTCTTCTTCTCTCCTTCCCTCCCCTTAAGAATTTGGGAATAAACTCTATATAATAGTAAATAGTAAGGATTTACCTTTACCACCTTCTGCATTCACTCTAAAAGACAAGTGAGAATCAGATCACATATCAGAGCTAATACTAACATCCAATACTTGCTTCTCACACATGGCATAATCACCATTTCAGGTTTGAAGAAGAGAGATTTGTTAGGAGAATTTGCTTATGTTGCAAAGGCTCCTGAATTCAAAGTGTTCTCACAGAATGGAGGTGTTCTTTAAATAAGGAAAAGTTAACCTGAATTTTCAGATCTTATTTTGTCCCATTAACACAGTTTTAGGAGTTAAAATGTTTTTCATTTCCCTCAAGAATAAAATTTCAGTACATAATCTGTATTTTATGACAAAGCTGACACACATATCACTTGCAAGAATCAAGAAAAGACCCTAAGTCTGAGATACTGAAGCTGGGAAAAATCAGTTAACTTGAATATATACAAGCATGTTCACCTTGGTTGAACATAAAAGTATCAGTGTGCTAAAATAAATAGCTCTCTTCATAGGGACTGAATTATACACATCATTGCATAGGTGGAACTGTAGTCAACAACTATTAAAGATGTACCAAAAAGCTCATACATTTTTCATTTAGTCCACCTGCAGCCTCCTTTTAGTTTTAACCAGAGTTTTCTGCCCTACCAGATCTATTCCAAAATATCTGATTTTCTTCCTCAGTCATTATTGGCATTATTCAAGAAATGTAGGTATTTTATGCCCAATCATCAGCTGAATAACTGGAAAGATTAGGGGGAAACAAACAAAACAAAAAACCACCACCACCCCAATTCTTTTGGTGAAGTTGTACAAAAAAGACAATGTAGTTTGTAAAAGGACTCCACAGGTTCCAAGTTAAATCATTATTATATCTCTAGTGTAGATCAGCTAATGATTTTACTGAACCACATTTAAGCTCTATGTTTAATGTTTCATTAAGTTGGATTATTTATTTGTGCTATGACCCTTGAAAAATTTTAAAGACCCATTTCTTTTTGGAAAAATTAGAGATGGTAATAAGATTTAGAAAAAGTAGAAAGATCAGAAAAGCTTCCTAAAAACATTGCTAGATTATTTAAATGATGCTGGCAAGTTGATCACAGAATTGAGACTTTGCTTGTTGAGTGACATTACGCAAAGACAGTTTCAGATTTAGATGAAGCAAGTTTTGCAGAGAGGGAGAAAATTGCCCACACCTGCAGTATACACTGAATAGTTCCTAGAAATGGGGAATATACAGCAGATTTTTATTAGAATTCTGTTTTGAGACTTCTGCATAAAGACAGGCATCTGCTAAAAATAAAATTACTTTTCTCAGTGTATACAATTCAGCTATGTACATAGATGCTGCTGTTGACTGACTCAGAAGTTCAAGCTGTCAACAATTTCAAGTAGGACTTTCAACATAACATGAACAAATTACACTCTGCAAAACTGAAGAATCAATATACTACAAGTACTTCAGAGAACAAGAGTATTTCTCAGGCCTTATCCTTCCATTCCTTGCGGATTTGAACATGGGTCAGAACACAAGAAGGTTATTTTGTAAATAATATAAAACCTATATAACAGAGGCAATAACTAGACTTCAACACACAGTTCATACTTTGCATTAAAGGAGGGATGAGCTGCCCTTAATTCCTGAACAAAACACACAGTTCTAGAAAAGTGGTTATATTTCAATCATATATTTCACAGCTGTTGAATATCAGTTATTGTGTATTATACCAAGAATAGTTGGGTTTTGAATACTGATTGGTCATTTTAATCTTTTGTTGTCTTCCATGTTTGCATGAGTGAGAATCTGTAACATACAGAAAAAAGTAATCCGTCATACCTTAAGTCATTGTCCTCTCAAAAAAAAAAAGCCCCATTTTAAGGCTCCTACTCTGTCAGTAGGTATGTAATTCTTATATTTAAAGGCATGGATAGCCTTTCCTTAGGAAAAGATATTTCTTACTTCAGAGAGGAAAACCTATGGACTTCATAGCACTTCCATATTTTTTATCTGGCTAGGGCCAGCTGAGGTAAGTTGTAATATTTGGTACAAGTTCTTGAAAGTTGTACATGCAACTTTCTGGCCTTGAAACCAAGGCTTTATTGCCGATTGTGTTAAGACACACATACACATTAAGACAGTCTGAATTTCAGTAGGCTGTATAACATTCATCTTGATTGTTAAAATAAAAATAGATTACAAAATCCAACACAAGGCAATTAAAGAACAATATAACTTTCTTCCTATGATAACCATCTTTATATAATTGTTACTGACTTTGGATCAAAATTAACAATGCACATCAAAACTTCAGTTTTATCATAGTTCAGATAGAAAAAAACCACATAAATAGTAGCCTGATCATCTTAAAATAAGTAGTAAAATTTTCAGACTCTGTTCAAATTCAAAAAAATAATTCAGGATTAGGCCTTCTAGTGAGCAAAAGTTACTTACATAACTATGCTCAGATAAGAGTAAAAATAATTTAATAAAAATCAGTGATGCTTTAACACTCATGGTCAATATATTTCATTTCTATTGCTACTCTCCAAATCTTTGTGCCTATGAATCATATGGCAAAGGAAGCTGAAAATATGATTACCAACAATATTTGAGAAAAATAAAATCTGATTCTCATGGATATTAATTGGTTATTGCAGTAATTTAGTATTATGTGTGACAGAAAAATTTAGATGAGTGCTAGTCTTAAAGTCCAGGTAACCACACATGCCATTTAAGGCAATTGTGTAATATAGCCTCCTCCCAGTAGATGGAGGTAGGAAAACAAACAAACTGATGTCTAGCAACCAACTTCTGTTCAACTTTTGTTGAACTTTCATTGTTTTCTGAGGTATCTATGTTTGTCAAACCATCACAAAACGTAGCTAGATCAGTGTTTGGGTTTTTTTAATTAATGTTGCTACTAAGAGTACTCTCTCTCCATTAGGTACTCTGAGTACATTCAATAAGAACACTTTTGAAAATTAATGCAATTTCAGTGATGGAGCACTGTGGACTAAAGAAGGCTCATTGCTACTCTGTCATTATTACACTCCATTCCCCTCCCTTTTCATTTTCTTCTACAATTTCACATTCTCTGTCATAGTCTGTGGCACAGACTATTATTATTTCCTGTTGTTCAAAAACAGCATCAAATGCTGTTCATGTAGTTGTATTGATTTCTGGCATTTCAGCTAACTTGTGCCAACTGGCAGCAGCAATATGCCTGTGGTAGGTGGGAGGGGGCAGGGAAGAAGGCTAAGTTTCAAACACAGTAAGACTTTCACTGATGATAGGACTAACTTTTGATCCAGTACAGGAAGACCAAACCCAAATCACACCTTTTCTCCCACTTCTAGATAAGTTTTATGTTATACATTGAGAAGATTTGGATTGTTTCTTTACTTTCTGGTGAACGACGTTAATGCAGTAATATCAAACATGAAGAAAACAGATAACAGATACAAGAACGTAAATTCCAGCTAGATAAATAGGAGAAAAAAAATCACAGGAAAATGGGTCAAACATTGGAACAGACTACACAAAAAGGCTGTGAAACTCCCTTCTTGGAAACACTAAAAACTAAGATGGGTTTGACCTTAAGCAAATTGATTTGACTTTGGAGCTGGACCCAGTCTTTGAGCGAGAGGCTAGAACAGATGACTTCCAGAGGTTCCTTCAAACTTAAATTATTTAATGATTTTATGAAAGTATATTGCTCCTTTTCAGACCAAGGTCTGAAGATATTTTACTTGGGAAAAAATGTTAGTAAAACTGGTATCTCTGTCTGTTGATAAAATGCTACTTGTCAGACAATGATAACTGGAATTACTTAGTAGTCTTTGGTTGCTAAAACTGACAGAAATTCAACAACACTCCCACAGAAATAATTTTTTACAGGAATTCAGCTGTTAAATCTGCTGTTGATTTAAAAAAAATTGAGGAAAGATGGCAATTCCCATGAGGTATTTGATTAATAATTTCAAAGCTTCAGTAGATAAATGCTAACCCATCAATAAAGGCTGTCATGCAGTAGCACCACAAGATACAATTTTACTAGGCACTGTAGAAACTAAGATTATCAACAAACCTCTGCAAGCTAAATAATCTAAATCAGTAAGGCAGACACATAAGAGAAATGAAAGATGAGGAAGGCAACAGTATCCTGGGCTGCTGCAAAAGAAGCGTGACAAGTAGATTGAGGGAGGTGATTCTCCCACTATATACTCTGCTCTCATGAGACCCCAGCTGGAATACTGTGTCCAGTTCTGGAGTTCCCAGTGTAAGAACAACGTGGAGCTGGGAACATGGGGTTGCAACTAAATGATCTTTAAGACCCCTTCCAGTCGGAACCATTGTATGATTCTATAATCTGTTGAAAACTGGAGCTCAGATAATAGGACATGGCAAGGGGTCATTCTCTCCAGAGCTGTTGTTGGAAGGACAGAAGTCCTAAGCCTTAGATCACGCTCCCCTATTTAGCAGGCAGTGTGAATGCTGAAAACCTGGATCAGAAAAGCTTCAGAAGCCTTCATTCCTCATGGGAAGAAGCCTGAGGTTCTCTGCAGCTGAGTCAAAACTTCACCCACTGAAAGTCAGTTTCATCCATTGATCTTTGGGCATTTCAAAGGGAATCAGTATCCTTCTCCCTATATACTCAAGTACTTAGACTTTAGAAAGCTAAATTTAGTTTGGGAACTTAAGGCCACTATGACCCAATACGCTGATTAAACTGTGAGGAATAGCATTTGTATTTTATTATCTACAACTGTAACATTTGCATAGATCTACTGCACTATTGAAGGAAAGAGAAATCATGTTTAAGATTCAATTAGAAATACCAATACTGTTAGAAAGAAACTGCTGACATGTCTAAACGGAAATAACATGCTTACAAAATAATGTAAGTATTAAAAAAGGTTTTTAAAACCTTATATATGCTATTGTTATAAATGCTTTTGTGTAAGGGTAGCTATAAAAAATTGGGAAAAACAAATTAAAAAGGATACATTACAGCAAAGGAAAAATAAATCAGTATATTCACAGAAGCCTGCATGCAGAAAGGAGGACACTGATCCAGAAATAATTATACAAGGAAATAGGATAAAGAGGATAAAAATAGGTGCCATTAAACGGTTACTTTTCCTCCAGTTGTCCTATAACATAATGTTTTTTGTCCACTGACTAAACTATTTTTTTTTCTCTATATGTTACATGTATTAAAACATAAATGAAAATATGGCAGAGCTGATTAAGATTATATATTTACATGGATAGAGAAAAATATTACCTATTACATAGAAGAAGTAATAGACACAAGCTGCCAGAACAGTAGAGGAAATTGAGATCTTTTAGGTGAACCAAATATATACTTTCATACGGATTTAATTTTAGGTTGATGGGTTATTTCACTATTATCAAGTTTGAATAAGGCTATGGAAAGTAAAATTACCAGTGGTGAGTTGAAAGGAGATGAATGTACAGGAACAGAAAGTTTTCCATGAAACTGTAGGTTTGATCACAAGCATTGTAATAAATCTGCTCATCTATGGCCTCACTTGAGTGGAAAACACAAATACAATGTCCATGCTTATGCTACAACTACTCTCCATATAAATTAATACTGGGTAGCCTGTGGATAAAAGCACATGGAGTTTTTTGTTGTTGCAAGTAGACATACCTGTTATATTTGTCTTATTGTACATGACATAATGCAAATGCTGACTTAGACTTTCTTTCTCAGGTTCAAAGCAAAGTAGCAACTCAACCCTCTCAGTTACTGTGTACCTGACGTATAGAACTTTTCTGCATAGAGTTCACTGTCATCTCTTCATGTCGCTCAGTAAAAACTAGAATTCTGTATTAAATCTCTCTCTCCATAAGTCTATACATAAGAACCAATGTTCAGGATCAGAATTCATAATCCTTGTCCATGTTTGTTTATTTGCAAGAGTCTTGATGATTATAAAAAAAGACAGGAGAGTTCACTAATATGAACAGGGCTGGAATATTTGTCTGGAATATCATCTATATATGATAAACTATCAAAATTTCACTTGAATCTAGCTCTTGGCATTGTGTTTATTTATGTATCTTTCTAATCCAAGACTGAAAGAACAATTTTTAATTAAGATAGAAGTGTTAGCAACTTGACAATCCTCCGAGTATTATATGTATTATAATAAAATTATTCTATAATATATTTCCTTTTTTTTTCACCATATATCATGTCAAAGAACATCTGGCAAATATTTGAAGCAAACAATTTCTCTATTTCCTCTTTCTCTCTCTGTCTTTCATTTCAGGCCCTGCCAGATCCCCTTTCTAGTACAGGCTATAAATATCTAGAAAGCACTTATTCTAATTAGTGTTTCTATATTTTATAACCAGTGACAAATTGCTGATTCCAGGATGCTCATCTGAGAAATATGACTTTATACACTGTAAAAATAGTAGTATAGTATACACAGTACTGTATATCTCTGAAGATAGAGTCTAAAATAAATTACATTTTGAGTGCTATTGTAAAAGAGGGGCAGATGATTCAAAATTCTTAAGAATCGTGAAAATGTTAAAGAGCAAATTATTAAAATGTTAATAGATTATATGGATTATATGGCTTTTCTGTGAAATGCATCAAATTATTTTAGGCTAAATATGTAGCAGATACATGAGCAATCTAATAATCTTTCTGATTCACATAGTTTTCTATATACATAATTCTGCATGACATTTTTTAAATAAAACTGCATCTTTAAATTATCTTCTTATTCAGGATTTCATTGGAAGAGAGGACTTATTATATTTACTGAAAATAATTTACATGTTTCTGTTGTGTTGTTTGGTTTTTTTCCTCCCACAGTTCATGCTGCTGTTTTGGTTGTTTTTTTAAAAATATTTATGTTTAAAAAATGGTTACTTCTTATGCTAAGGAAGAGTGCAAAAATAGATATAAATTTGTGTCCTAAAACTGTATTAGGCTTAATTTGTCAATATTTCACACTTAAAATTGACTCAAATAGCTAGCTCCTGTTTATAGTAAGGTGTTTAGGGACAATCATTACAGAAGTATACAACAAAGTAACTAGAAGTTCTATGTTCTTTAAAAGGCCTGACAACATTTGTTAGAAAAGAAATAAATGCAGCACTTAGAAGTAACTATATAGTGATTTAACTACAACATAAGAAAGGGCATATAGTTTTTTGCTGTATGAGCAATTACTAGTTAAGTGCATTCATTTGACATGTTTGCAAACAGGTAAGCAAAATACTTGAGCATAAAATACTTCAGAAGGAGAGTTATGAAGAAAGGTTATATTTTTCAAGATGTTTGGAAGGTTAATCTTTTACAGTACTGTAACTTTGATGATGCTTCAATACAAGATTGATGCAAAATAACAAGTTAGGTGAATACAAAAGTTGAGAGAGAAAAAGCTGCTATCTCCACAGGTAGAATCTGAGATTCCCGACATATTAAGAACAATACAAATGACAGTTAAATTGAGAATAAAACATTTTTCTTATTCTTTTTACTAATACAGAGCATTAAACACACATCTTAATGGTTTCTATAATGCAACTGTATAATCTTTCCTAATAACTTCAAGCAACTATTGAGAATGAACCTAATTAAGGAACACTTAACCAGCTTATCTCTACCTAAGCAGTCAAGAAGAGGGAAAGATTCACAGGTCAGAAGGGGTGCTTTATGCAAGCATACAAAATAATGTCCAATATGGGAAGTAAAAGAAATTTCAATATTGTGAACAAAGGAAAATAAGGAGAAATTTTTAAGGACTACCAAATAATCCACTTCTTCATCCCCCCCCTTCTTTTTTTTCCTGGGAGGGGGCAGGGAAGAAGGAAGGGAAAACTATCCTACAGTTATAAATACATTAAAATTATTTGCAACACCAAAAGGGACAATTAAAAATTTTAATTTCATATCTTTATTTTAACATATTTCTTATAATTGGTGGTCTATAGTGTGCAATATTTAAAAGATGGTTTAACTTGTGACTGACAACTTTCAAAAGGTGTTTGCTTTCTGTTTAACTGTGTATGAAGCTAATAGCATGTACTTAAATGTACAAAAATACAAGCACATGACTTTGGAGCTCATGTATTTAAATTATGTATTACAATTATATAACTGTTTCTGAGAGACTATATAATTCATCTATATTTGCCTCCGTTTTGATCTTACTAAAGTGCTTAGGTGAGTATCTACAGGGAAGTGACATAAATCTAATCTCTGATCACAGTCAAGGAGTGTGAACTAAAGGGGATAATACTGACTATCAGTGTATTTCACAGTTACTCCCCCAGAGTGAAATATTAATGTGTTTAGTATAATTATGTATTTAAGGCATTCTGGATTTAATACACATTTATCTTATTCAGAGCTACTGCAGTAAATTAACATTTCTACATTAATTTGTTAGCTAACATAGAACCCCAAAACCAGTGAACTAGAGGATTCTGAGAGAAAAATACGGGTTCTCTAGGCACGTAAGAAGTCATCTAGGCAATATAGTGGCTCTGAGTAAGAGGCATAGAAGTGCACTCTCCCTTTCTCTTACCCTGTTTTGTTGCATTTCACTCTTGTTTAAAAGCAAACAAACAAAAACCCCCGAAGGTTAAAGAAGAAGTTCATTATTTCGCCTTCCTTCAGGTCTAAAATGAGTTGAAGGTTTTTAATCATACTTTTGGAAGAAAAATCAAGTATAAAAATACCCGTATTTGAGAAGTGTGTTTATAAGAAAGTTACCTTTATCTAAAAATCATGTGAAACCAAATTAAATTAAATTTAACCCTAAGCCTCTATAATAAAATAAACCTCATTAGGTAGTAGTTGGTAAAGATTTATTAAATACACAGCTAAAAAGTGGGTTTGTTTGTTTGTTTAGGTTTATTTCTAAATGTGTACTTCTAAGGAAATCTGCTCAAGGAGAGAGTATTAACCAACACATTACAATCTCTTGAATCACTTACAATTTTTGTATCTTGTGCGGTCTCACATATTTTTATCCAGGCAGCTTTATCTTTATATGAAAGACAATGATATTGAATGCAACTATGCTTTGTCTGTAAAATCCTTGATAATCTACCTTCTACATGACAGAATAAAAACCTGTTTGTCTACCATACAACTAATAAAAGGCCAGCATAGATTTACTGGGCTTTTTTCACTGTGCACTTAGGCTTAGCATTCTCTCTAGACAACGTGGAAAAGGACTGACCTGAAAATAGGAGAAATCTTGAGAAATGAGAATCTGCATTCACTGATTCTTGAAATGTGAAGGTCAGACTAAAAACCACCTCTTTCTTCTCAAACAGTTCCTGTTCACTGTAAAGGAAGAATCACTACCATCATTACTATTATATAATCACAGGGATTCCTAATTAGCACTGCTGAATTCACTAAGCCTCACACAATTCAGGTGCAGTGAACCTGCAGTTGCCAGGGCCTCCTACCTCAGGTGATGCTGCTTGGAGAAGGGTTTCCCTCTCACCCGGAGCTTGCACCTTACACCTGTGCTGGAAACATGCCCAAACAATCATAGGACCAATGTGTGAAGGGTTCACAGTCATATACAGAGAACTTGCTTCTTCTAGGTTAGGACTGGGACACTTGCTGATGCAGTCCAGATGGCAAATATTATGCAAGATTCAAAAAAACAGAGAATATACTGTGGAACCTGATTCTCCCCTAGCATAACCATTTGTTGTAAAACAAAGGATACTTTTTTCCTTCTGATAAATTAACGCTAGAGCTCATTCTTTAGTTGTGAATGGCTCTGTAAAGACTACCTATATTGAAATAATAGCAGATGATTAATACCAGGTACATTTAACATAACCTAATGAATTGGATTTTTGCTTCCCATATAGTATCTCTGAGGTGTAAGAGAACATCCACTTTGAAACCAGGTCTGTCTTTCAAACACACACTACTGAAATAGCATAAGAAAATTGGCAACCTTACTACACAGATGAGATCATCTAGAGAACCAGCAAGGTTTCAAAATGTAAAGCATTCCTTCCCTTATTCACTTACAGAATCATCACTCAGCCATCAGCTCTACTGTTGGTGGTGGTTCTTAAAACAAGGTGACTGAAACACATAGAAGCACAGGATGACCCAGATGTTAAACAGTATTGCTGTCACTCACTGATTCCTTTCCCTCTGCAATTGAGAATAGGAAACAGTTGCTGCCATTAACCGAGTCCCCTTGTCAGTCGATATTGCAAGGGTGTTGGTATGGCAGATGGCAAAAATGCTAACAAAAGAAAGGGTCTTTCAAGAACTGAGTCAAGGGAGAGTTCCATGGCTTACTCCTGTGTGGTTGCTGCCCTGTCTGCTTTACAGTGCTTCACCTCTACACAACAGGGAGGGAGCCTAAGGGCTTCAGCTTGATTTAGGTTATCTGTAGATGGCACGCATGTGAGGTGTCTAGAGACACACATCATCGTCTATAGAATGATTCACGGATGTTTCACATTTCCCAGAAATGCTTTAATCATTATTATGACTGATAGAAATCACTAAAAAAACCCCAAGAAACCACACTATACTTGTATCAATTTATACATTACACAGCCAGTCCCATTTGTACTTTGAAGTTATGTACTATGCACTTATGTACCTGCATAATAGGTGGAATAAGGACTAACAACTGAACAGCAGTCTGTCCCATATCCTTCAAAAATTTTTAATGAAGAATTTCTTTAATTTGCTGCCTAGAGATCTGCCAAAAGTGAGCTTTCTTCCTTTACCAAAGTGTTCATGCTAGATTGCACACTGAATTATGTCTAAGAATCAGCCTAAGATTTGGAACAGTATGTTATAGTTTCTGCCTGTCTGGATCTTTGATTTTCCTGGACATAAAAGCAAACTCAAGTTCAATCTCCTATGCATACCAGCTGAAATATTTAAGCATTTAATATGTAAACACAAGAATTTATGTTTGTATATGTGTTTGCAAGTGCATAGCTCAAATTTGTACGTATCCATGAGAAAACAATTTTTCACTGTGGTTGAGCTTTGTAGAGGACAAGACAGTAGGGCAATGGTACCTTTACCATCGTGTGCTCCCTCAGTTCTCAGAGCTGCTCTGCCCTGTGCCAGCTCCCCATGTTGCAAGATACCACTATGGCAAGCTGAGCAGATGACTCACCCACACTCAATATACCAGTGGCAGGGTGGGGGGAGCAGCACAGGTATGAGAATAGATTCTCCCTGAAGATTTTTGAAGGCAGAGGAAATACACTGGAAGGGTAAACAGAGGTAACACTGTCTTGTGACAGCAAGATTACCATGAAGGGACAGCTATCTGGCATGCATCTCATTTATACAGAATTGTACAAGGATAAAGCTATTTTAGCTGTATCTTCACTGTATATCATCTACAAAATTAATTTCTTCACTGGGAAATAAGTAGAGTTAGCTTAAAAAACAAACAAACAAACAAAACCCCACAAAAACAAACAAACCAAAACCTTGAAATCAGAATTTTTTCCACAAAGGGCGGGCACTTTTTAAAGGAATTTTACCTATGTCCCTTCAATTAATTTAGTGAGCAATCCACATCATAAAAGCTTATTTATTCTTATCTAGTATGTAGATGCTGAGGAAAAAGAAATGCAGGGGGGACACATCTCTGTTAGGGGCTTAACGGTTATCACATATCAAATTAACTGCAAATACCAGAGACTCAACTGCAGTCTTGTAGTCTTTGTGCCAAATTCATCATATTTTATCTTGCTAGTTGCCACAGAAACTTCAGTCAGAATATCTATTTTCATTTCAAAATTCCTCAGTTTCAAGAAGAAAATAAACACATTTTTTAAGAAGTTTTCATCTGTTGCAAAACTCATCTAATTTTCAGTACTAGTATTCCCAAATGAATCAGAAATATCATCTTTATCAAAGTGCTAATGACATCCTACAAGGTGATAAAATTAGCAGCTGGAAAGTGTAAGTTTGCCACCACACTTCTTAATGTGCCATTCAATTCTTTCAAGCTGTTGTCCAGTTCATGCCACTTTCTCAACAAATTTCCAAATTGTTTGCTTGATTAAATGCCCAAAGCATATGTTGTTGACAAGCCTTTTGTAAGAAATACTTTCATTATTCTCTTGAGAGTTTTGTGTCCCAAGAAGCTTCTCTTCTCTCTATGATCACTATGCTTTTAGAAAGCTTGCTAAGATCACTTACAGAATTATGATTTCCAAATGATTTTCTCAGTAATGTTTATTCTCAAACTGGCCTGATAACCATAGTCTCATCAAAATTTGCTGATGGTTTGATCTTCTCTGCTAAAGGAATTTGTGCTTTTGGTATTGTAAGCATTTCTCTTCGTAATTAGAAAACTTGGTTCGAAGAATTTCAAAACTGCTGAGGAAGGGAATATACCTGTTTCACTCTTGAAAATTACAAATCCACAAAAAACATTGACAGAAAGTTGAAAATAAATTAGATTTAAAAATCTATCTGAAGCCTATTTCAGCTCATGAAACCATCTAGCTCTGTGACAGACAGTAAAGTCCCTTCTACTGCCTTCACCCTGCAAAGGCTGTTCTTAGCATTTTAGAAGGCAGGCTGGAATATTTTTAATGGCTTTGAGATTTTTTTGCCTGTCTCTGACTCTTGTCTTCCAATGTCTTACAAAGAATATTATCACGTCATTTTCCTGAAGGGAAATCCCAGACTGAAATTATATGACTCATTCAAACTCTGCAGCCCACTTGCCCAGGTTATCTGCCTCGCCATCAGAGATCCATGATGCCATGCAAGGACTGTTAGGTTAGACTCAGAAGTGAGATAATACTCAACAACTCAGGGGGTTCTGAGTTCAAGCTGATGCACATTTATGTTTTCCTCTAGCTTTGTCAGTACACGTTACACTAAGCTGTATTTGCTGTAAATTCTCATTGATTCACTGCACTTGGACTCACATACAGCTCAAAACTTGCTGCTTGCAATTCCTTTACTTACAGCACTCATTAATTAATTTCAACAGTAGTATAACAACAGAGGAAAGCCCAGTGCTGTGTAGCAGTGCCAAAGCTAGCTCAGGGATTGAAAAGGGAATAGCTGTGCAGCACAGATTCCCATGCTAATTTACTTTGTTACTCCTGTAAATTATCCTTTTCAGCAGGGCAAGCTGGCATTGGGAAGTGTGCACTATGCTCCTTACAGTAGCAATACTGAGTTGTATAACTGAACATGCTGCTGCTAGACCTCACATAACTTTGGCTGGGATTCAACACAACTGTCCTGTTTGAGGACAAGTGTCATGATCTATATTTTTATTTTGGTGACAAATATTGAATAGTTTTTCTGTCCAAATAATCCCTTTTGCTTGCCTTACCTTAAGTGAAAAAGATAAACATAACACAGTGAACTCCTAGAGCATTTAAATTCATATATTGTTCCTGTTCTATTTAACTGTGTTTTCTCCACAAAGCACCTATTTTTTAGCCTAAAGAAGTTACAAAGTAGGTTTCCATGGATAGGCATATAGCTAAATGCAAATTTCTAAAACCCTGCACTTACATAGATGCTTTATCTATAAAACCATCACAGATGTCCCAGAACAGCTGCTGCATTATAGGTCCAACCTGTCCTAAAAGTAAATGTACTAATCTACTCCAATTTCCAGGGGAAAAAAAACAAATATTCCATTTCTCTGACTCACATCCTAGTCTACTCTTAGTGACTGAGACAGACTGTTTGTCTTCTTATGCAATAGGAGTCTAATTTGGAACAGGGTGCTATTGAACAAAAGGCAGTTGTAAATTATATGATTAACAGAAAATGTGTTCTCATCTAATTCACAACTAAGTGAAGGAAATAAGCAGTGGTTGGTGGCCCAGTGTAGCACTGGGCTTTTAATGCCCAGGAGATGCTTATTAAAAGAAGCTGCTAAAATAAACCTTTTAAAAGAAGACAAATCGGACGTGTGCAATTAAGCTGGGGCTGATTGGATAAGGCCTGTTCATAATTTTAAAAAGTTTGCTCCTCTTGCACATTTTGTGAATGAAATTAGGATGTGTTTGCTAATGTTTTGCCAAGACCTTTTATTTTTTTCATTTTAAAAGGACATTATTCCAAGAGGAGATGTAAGGTAAGCCACAGAACACAGCCCTCAGTAGTGAATACAGTGATCCAACAGAGGCAGAACAATAAAAGCGACTTTAAAACGTGTTTACATATTGAATACTAATGGAAGCATATTTGCAAAAATGGGCTTGATGTTTATATGCTAAATACAGTCTTAATGTTCTGAGAAGGCCGATGCATATAAAAGCCTCAAACATGTCAGTAAGATCAAACATATCTGAAAAATTCCAACAAAAGTCCTGGTAATGCCCTGGTTTAGAGTCTGAGTGAAATCTGTGTATGTAACCCTCCAAAACGGCTTAGCGTTAAAAAAATAAAATAAAATAAAATCCAAACCCCTGAACCAGAACCAACTTTTACTGCTCAATTATATATTAATACTTTTAGCTATTCCAGCCCTCTGTACAGGTCTGAAGGACTGGTCATGAGGAAATCTGTTGAGCAAGGTCAAAAAATCCAGTAAAACTGAAAACTAAGTTGTTTTGTTTCCCCCCAAAGTTCTAATAAAGCAGAAGCTGTATAATAATCTCCCTGTGAACCATAAACATAATAAAAGCTGAGGCCATTTCTAACATAATCTCTATCAGCAAGATGCCAGCGCTTTTCCAGATTTCCTAACAGGTCCCTGCTAATTCCATGCCAAAACTAGCAGTGGATTTCTTCCTTTTAATCTCCCCTAATGCCTTATTCGATTATTGTCACTGCTCTCCGGCCGCGCTCCGGCCCTTCAGACCCTAATGCCCCCACCGGAGCGGGCAGGGGAGGCTGAACGGCGGCGGCGAATCCAGAGGCCACGCACGGCCACAGACACTGCCCACCCCGGGCAGAGGGCGGCCGAGGAGCACGGGGAAGGGGGTGAGGAGCCAGCCGGCCTCTGCCACAGCCTCACCCGGCGGAGCCGCGGGCCAAGAGGGGACGGGAGGATGAGCACGGGCACTCGCTCCAGTTGACGGCTCTGAGGGCACTTGAGCGTCCTGGGACGTACCTGAGGCATGGCTCTGCTCATCGCCTGCCTGTGCATCGCCGCGAGGTGAGTGAGCC
>VZRW01010697.1:171439-245204 GCA_013398125.1 Aegotheles bennettii | reverse complement strand
GGGGAGGCGGTGGAGGAGCGAAGTTTCCCCTGCCCCGCCAGCCCCCAGCCCGCCGGCTCCTGCGGGGCCCTCCCGGGGCTGCGCTCGCCCCGCGGCCCCGCCAGCCGCTCCCAGCTCGGCTCCGTGTCCCGCAGGCGCCGTGACCGAAGTCAAGACGGACATCTACGTGACGAGCTTCGGGCCGGTGTCCGACGTGGAGATGGTAAGGGCCCCGCCGGCCGCCCCTGCGCCCCTTTCCCGGGATTCATTACGGCGTTATCCGAGCTGACTGTCATTAAAGCAGATTACGAGCGTTAATCCTGCGGACAATCCGCAGGGCCCGGCAGAGCTCCGCTGAAGGAGCTGCTCACGGCCACTGCCCAGCACGGCCCGCGGGCCCGGCCCGGCGCTGCGCACAGGGGCGGCTCCGGCCCCCTGCGAGGGCACCAGTGGGAGGTTGGCGATGCCTCTTTAACCCCGTTAAGGTGATGCTTACACAGCTGTGTAACACACAGGTGTGCGGGAAGGCAAACAACCTCATGAGCAGCTGCAGGGGAATGGTGCCATTGCTCAGACAGCCCCTGGCCACGCTGGGTGCCCCCCAGCCAGGGGACTGCAGACTTGGGTGAACTCTGTCGATTACAGCAGCAGCCCAAGGAAAACGTGAAGCCATTGGAGTGAGGACGGCACTGCTGTTCTCATGCTGGATTGGATTGCTGGTTTTGCCCTTGTACACTTCCTCCAGTACCTGCTCACGTGAGCCTGTGGTCCAGTTTGCAAGCAAGGAATTGTGGACCCAAAAATACAACCACAAGTTTTTCCACCTCACTTCATCATTCAAAGAGAAGGCGTAACCTTGCCTTCTAATACATTTGCCTCCAGCCAAGGTTTAGCTCCATTTCATAAGCAACTTCTGTAGATGACTCTTGTGAAGGCTTGTGAGAATATTACTAAGAATCCTTAAGAAAATTAACTTGGATTAATATTAACTTGACACCATGATCCTACTGTGATGTGACTCACTCACATTGGTCCTTTCTTTGTGAATATCAAAGGTAAACTGCAGAAGAGGCACTGAGCATGTCTTTTTGTTCCTGTCAATTAAACACTGACAGTTTGGCTTTGCAATTTGAAAGGATACATTTGTATTTCCTTAGACCTCAGTCACTTTGAATTAAATTAATATCTCTGAAGGAATATGAGGGTTTTTTCCTTACTCATATCAAATTATCTGTTCACTGTTTGATTTGTAATTATTCTTTAAATAATAAGAAAATTGGGTATTTTTTCATAGATCACTTTTTTTTAAAGCAACTACTTCATGGTAATAGGATTAAGTGTTTAAGCAGTAAATGAAATGCCATTGACACGTGTGTTATGTTTTTTCATGGAGCTGCTGTATACACAGCAACTCGGGACTGCTGACCCCCACACCTAAGTCACCCACCTATTTATTTTCCATAGGAATACACAATGGATGTCTTCTTTCGGCAGACATGGACTGATGAAAGGTTGAAGTTTAGTGGGCCAACTGAAATTTTGAGCTTGAACAATTTAATGGTCAGTAAAATTTGGACACCAGACACATTTTTTAGAAATGGAAAAAAATCAATTGCTCATAATATGACAACTCCTAACAAACTTTTCAGAATTATGCAGAATGGAACTATTCTTTACACAATGAGGTGAGAGCCTATCCTGCTGCTTTTGTTGGTTTTTTTTTATTCTTTCAGCAGTGTTCCTGAATACCATTTTTTTTCATTGTTATCTACTATAATGTATTCTAGACTAACCATTAACGCTGATTGTCCTATGCGGTTGGTGAACTTCCCTATGGATGGGCATGCTTGTCCATTGAAGTTTGGAAGCTGTAAGTTTTTCCACATCTTTCAGTTCTTTTATAGTAATACATTTGGTCTATGTGTATGTGAGAAGACTAGAATTGAGATCCTAGGACACTACTTATTATATTTTTAATACTAGAATCTTACTTGCTCCTCTGAGACTCAAACCATTCATAAAAGCATGGATTTATTCACTGAAGGGTGACTGTTGAAGAATATTTTATTGGTTTTTATTCTTACTCATCTAGTAGTCCAAGTGGGTCCTTCAACAAGTTATAAAATCCGTGGTACATTTATTATGTTACTTCTAATTTTGCAAAATTAAAACATTTAGTTGACCTGTGGTAATTGATGTATGTGTTTTATAACAAATTAAGAAGCAAAGGATAGTGCCTGTGAGGTCCCACCTCAACTATTCTCTTATTGTTGATTTTTTTGCATTTTGTCATTAACAAGGTTAGAAACATGCATCCTGCTGCAGCAAATTCCTGTGGGTATTTGAGCCACAAAAGGGATCATGATACTTTTTTTTTAATTGCTTATAAATTACATAATTAATAACAGTAATTTTTCCCTCTTTAACCCAGATGCTTATCCAAAAAGTGAAATAATTTATACGTGGAAAAAAGGACCCCTGCATTCCGTAGAAATTCCACAAGAGTCTTCCAGTCTCCTCCAGTATGACCTCATAGGACAAACTGTATCTAGTGAAACAATTAAATCTAACACAGGTATGGTGGAGTCAAGTGGAAACTATTGACATTATAAACAAATTTTGAAAATAGATTACAGGGTTTTTTCTATAAAGAGTCAAATTAGTTTAATTATCTTTTGCCATATTATAAAGTGAATCCTTGGAAAGACTGTTAACCATTGTCTCTTAAGATAGCTTTTCAATACAGTCCCTTTAAGCATACAATTTTTCATGCAATTCTTAAGAATTCCTCCTGCCACCCCACCCCAGTAAAAACAATACATAAAATGAATATTATTCTCCTCTGTTTCCATAAGGTCACTTTAACTTTTTTTGTAATCATCTTGCTTTTACTATGCACTAGGAGGCCTTGAAGTGCTATCTTCAGAAGAGAGTATGTTGGGTTTAAGCCAATAATATTTACTCATATGTTCCCAAAATAACTCTGACATACTTGTCTCTTAACAGGTGAATATGTAACCATGACAGTTTATTTCCACTTGCAAAGGAAGATGGGCTACTTCATGATACAGATATATACTCCATGCATTATGACAGTCATTCTCTCTCAGGTGTCTTTCTGGATTAACAAGGAGTCTGTTCCAGCCAGAACAGTTTTTGGTATGCTGTGTAAAGGTCTTTGAACAGCTCAGCATCACATACGCCATTCATTCATTACTTTCATTACTTGTTTGTTTTAGGTGAATATTCACTTCAGCTGCTCTATTTCCATCTTCAAAGGAAAATAGGCTACTATCTCATTCAGACATACATTCCATGCATCATGACTGTAGTCCTGTCTCAGATTGTGTTTTGGATCAACAAAGAATCTGTTCCAGCAAGAACTGTGGCTGGTATTTGTGTTTTTGTTCTTTTATCATTCCCTTCAGTCTCTGTATTGAATCCATTGTATCAAGCAGCTACTGTAATCCAGTGGGAATTGGAAAAGACAACTAGTAGGTTTCAGTGAACAAAAGTAAATACTAAAATTAAACCAAGTAATACTCAATCTGCCCATGAGGGTCAAAATTCTTTACCCAGAATGTTTGGTTAGCCAGGCTTGTTTGTGATATTTTTCTTCCCCTCAGTATTTCTTTGTATGCACAAAGGGACAATTTCAGAGTAAATGTCAACCTCTTCATTTATTAAAGAGGAATTTTTCTATTGATTTATTCTCTTGTGAAACCAATCTGAGTTAAAAGATTTTTTTAAAAAAATCTCATGGCATGGAATTAATCTCATCTGATGTAAGGTACCTCATCTAGCACTCATTCCCTCATCTACAAAGGTATCTAAACAACTAGCAAGAACTTTAGGTGGATAAAATTGAAGAATCCTCTCCCTAGCACAGGTTAGAACTATGATGTGAAAGATGTGTCCATATTGCGTGGAAGGGCCCTATTTATTTTCCAGTGGTTTGAATTAATGCTCCCAAAGCTGTGAGTTTTGTCTCCTTATTTTTAGTGTGTGCTAGGCTATTAAATTTGACACCCCACCCCCCACACGCTTCAATATTGATAGGTTCTGAAACTACTCATTGTCAAGGGATAAATTTTCACTGACTGAATTGCTGTTTCTAGGAAATCATAAAAATACTAAGCAAAAATAATAAAACTTGTCAAAAACTTAATGAATGCACTAGCCATGCATACATATTTTGCAACTCTTCTCTATTCTCTCTTAATCCAGTACTTCTATACAGAAAATTCCCTTTACAATACTGGTCTTCAGTAACAAAAAGGCAACTACGTGTTCCCTAAGCATAAATGATTCAAGACTCATGATTCAAAATTAGTCTATAATTGTAGTTAGCAGGCTATAGAATTCGTAAAATTTTATTTTGGTCAACTGTCATTTCCTATCTACATGGAATAGCATTCATAAAAGCAGTGCAGACTTTTAGGAATGCTAAGTGAACCCAGCTTCCTCATGTGCCTCTGAATCAACACTTTTCTTCCTGAAATCCCCACTGTGAGTTGGGATGCAGTTTGGCATCGTTGAGCACTTACAAGTATTATCTTCTGGCAATTGGGATTTCTTTAATTGCTTAAAAAGTTTAAAATATTCGGCAATACATTTTTGTGGATGTTGATTGCAATTGAAGTATAAAATATATATTGGAGGTTTGTATACCAAATATGATGCTACCTGATTTGGCTTTATATTGAATCTCTGGGACTATACAGTTACATCCTCTACATTTTTAGTACAATATCTTGGCTACCTGGTGGGCAGTGGAAGTCAATTCTGTATGCTTGAAGTAATGTACAAATAAGTCTTTAGCTGCTTCAGTAATAATTACATAGAGACCACAAACCCTGCAATAACAACTCTTAGGTGTCACACTGAAGAATAAATATAGAATTATAAACAAAATGTTTTAAAAAAACAGTAAAAGAGACACCTTTCTCAGTGTTGTGGAAAATAAAGCATGTTGGCATTTTAAAAGAATATTTCAATCCTTATTCCATTCTTGTTTCTCCCAGTTATCCTTTGCAGGTAGTATTACAATGAATACTCTGAACACTTTGCAAAGATAAATTAATGGTCATAAGCACGTACTCTTTACAGACCTGCAAGTGAAAAATGGCAAATACTTGAAGAGGCACTCTTGCTTTCTTTATAATCGTCTCATTGGAAAGAACAGCAGATCGCTAGCATAATATTCCTTATTCTATGTGGAGCCATGTATGTAGCTATGCATATACATATATATATATGTATATATGTGTGAAGTTTTATGAAGCATGGCATTATCAGAATTTATTCAGAATAAGCAACATGGTTATTGGAGGCCTAATTTTAAGTATGCTCTGAATCCATATAGCAGTGCCTCTTATTTCACATTTTTATATGCCTTTATCTAATCTTTTTTATCCCTGGCAAAACAGTTCATCTGTTATTCTGCAGAAAGATAGTAGTCAGCTTCTACCTTCCTAGCAGGTCTCCTTGGGAATTTTAAATTAATATCTAGTCATTAAACTTCATTTATAATGAAGTCTCAGATAGGGAAAGGTGTTTGGGATTTTTTTGTTGTTTCATTTTTAATAAGAAAATATAACGTATTTCAGTATTTACATTATGTAACAGATTCTTCAGAACTTAACCAAGAAGTGTTCAAATTGGAAAGACAAGGGTAAACAATCATCAGTTACACAGTTTACCAATTGTAATTTGGAATTCAGTTTGATAAAGTAGTTTTCCACAGTGCAGAGCATTTCATCAATATTCACTCCACACTGAGAGAAGTCTTATCTATATCTATAATAGAATAGGAGTTCTATTCCTAAGTTTAAATTCCTACTGCAGTAAGTTTTTATTCAGACACAGAATATATCATTTTTATTACTAACTAGCACATGGACAGATTCTAATCTAATCACACATCATACTGAAAAGTTCATTCTGGATCTTTGAAATTGAAATATATCTCAGCATACTTGTATTCATATTATCAAATGAGTCTGGCAGATTTGGGAGAAGTAGAGATCCTACATATTTTTATACCATCTCCTATTTGCATTTATTAAAACATGTTAAGTAATGACATTGGGACGTAGTTAGACAGCCAGCAAGCTGCATCATGTGAAAGAGTTGCGAAAAAACTGAAAATAATCAAGTCACTCTGTCTTGATGCTGCAGTATGCAATGACACTGCATCCTTTCCACTGAGCGTCATTCATAGCATACTGATTCATCATCACAACGTGACATTGTAACATCTTTTACTTTCCCACCTACCCTTTCCCAACTGCAGAAAAGAGCAGAAGAGGGTATTCTCCACCTCACTGTCTTTAAATACCTGCAGTTTTCGTGTTCTAGCAGGCATAATTCTAAGTAAACATGAGTCACAAAGTCTTATGTTAATGAATGAATTTTCTCTTGCATTTTTTACTTGAACCAGGCAGCAGTGGGAAATAAGTATATTTCCTACATTATTAATGCTGTACACTTCAAAATAGGAAGAATAAATTAATGAATTCACATGAAGAACACTATGGGGCCCATGAGCTACATGACCGTATTTGTGTGAAAACAGACAAGCAGCTCTAGAGAAGTAGCTTTTCTATCATTCTGTATTTGTAACTATGGGTGATTTCAATCAAGATACTGTTAGTGAATCTTAAAACAATATATCCAGTGATTAGAGATAACTGCACAGAGGACCAAACTCTTATTGCTGGAAATATTTGGATCATAGCCTACCACTGATTTTAGTGCAGAATTCAATTGCATTGGTGAGGGTTCTGTAAGCCATGATCTGTCTTATGCAACAGCAGGAGAAAGAGAGGATGACTGTTGGAAATGACAGTATGCTAATCTAGATTTCTGCCACACATTCTATTTACTAACCCCCTCAAGTAAAGCATTTTCATACTTTGAACCTGAATTTTGTTTTACCCATGTTTATCACAATTCTAAGAAGCTGCACCATGTAGTATGTAGTTATCTTAACTTTCAGTTTTTTCAATGTATTAAGGAAGTTTGTTCAGAGCTTTTAGATGCTGACGCCAGCAGGCATGAATTACTTAAGAATACAAAATGTTCAGTAGTCTTGTTGTCTAGCTGTTACGTAGGATGACAGCTAAAACCAAAGAGGAGTTGGGTTTTTTTAAAATACATATGAATTTAGGAGTAGCAGGGTTGAAGCGCAATTCTAATGCCCCCATTTTCTTTCTCTTATTTTCAAGGAATCACTACAGTTCTAACAATGACCACTTTAAGCATCAGTGCACGCCATTCCTTGCCCAAGGTGTCCTATGCTACCGCCATGGATTGGTTCATAGCTGTGTGCTTTGCCTTTGTCTTCTCTGCACTTATTGAATTTGCAGCTGTCAACTACTTTACCAATCTTCAGACTCAGAGAGCAATGAGGAAGGCAGCCAGGGCAGCAGCACTGGCAGCAGCACTATCAGCAGCAACTGTACCGGCAGAGGACGAGATTGTCTCGGTAATTGCTTGCTTTTCTGATAATAAGCATCATATAGGAAGAGGCAGCTGAAGTGGTGAATGCAAAACAATATTAAAGTGATCTTAACCTGAAACAGATTATGTAACCAGATCATGTCTATTTATCAGACATTGTTCTTGTTTCAGGAAATGAAAGGCTCCATTTATTCATACTGTTTATTTAAATTTGAGATATGATTTACTAGAGAGATGTTTATTTGGTAAGATATTTAAGGAAAGCCATTAGACTGTTACCCGTAATACTTCTCTTTAGCAGTGCTGTAGGCAATGTGGTCAGGCAGCTGTGGTTCTCTCAGTAAGTCTGCAGAATTTGTAGGACACTGTACAATGGAATGAATATGTGCATTGGCCAGATGATTATGGGATCACTGTAGTACACTGGTACATACCATAAGTGGGTCATCTGGAAGAAGAGGAATTAGCTTTTATATAAACTTGGCATCTGTTACTTTTGTAAAAATCTATGTTGGTGAAAACTTGGGGAAAAAACATAAACATAAAGATTAAGGATAGATTTTAGTACATGCAAAAGACAACAGGGCTGTCTAGTATAAAAAATGACTGTCAGAATTGCTTGTAAATATTATTCCTTACATCTCAGGCTAAGTAGTGAATGCTGTCTTACAACATATGTTAATATATTTATTACTATAGCCCTCCTGTTTTCAAATCAGTTTTATTACCACCACATTTCCCATTTTGAGAGGAATAATAGAATTTGAATGACCAAAACATGTGAGTCTGTAGCTGAATAAGGAAGTCAGTCTAAGAGTTGGAGAATATCAGGGCAACACCTTACCCACCACATAGTCATTTTTCTACGTTTACTTATAAACAGCAGTTAAAGTGATCACATTTAGGTACATTCAAACTGTAAAATTCATAATTGACAAGTTCCATATACTAGCGAAACCAAAGCTCCACAGCATCTTGCTACTGGTCCTCATTGGAGCTAATCAACAAATGTTCTTCACTTCAATCAGGAAGCATTGTGCTTGTAAGCTATACTGTATTTTGCTAACATTTTTATTAATATTGGGAAAAAATGAAGAAGTTGTAAGATACAAGATAAATTAATTTCATTTACACTAAATATATAAATACAAAAAGAAGCAAATTTTTATACTTTTTAACTCAGAACCACAGCTTTTTTATTTTTTTAAACCATAGTTATATAAAGAAAATACAAAAAAGGTCCAAAAATTTTAAAGAGAGCTTGGAAGCAAATGTTCACAGAATCTTGCACTGATTTAAAGTGACAGCAGAAAGGCTGATTTAGTTTTGGTAGTATTTGTAATGTTCATATCTACATTTATTTTAACAAGTGAACTTTTATAATTGTATTTAAACCTTACAAAAAACAGTAAGAGGAAAAGAAAGTATGCATTTGCCTATATTCAGGAGATACTTCCTCCTTTTCAATATCCTGATATTTGAGGAGTACTCTGGACTGAATGAGCAAAACCCTGCAACAGTAAAATAGTGTAAAATTAGAAAAATACTGTTAAGACTGAAGGAACTTTAAAATGTACTAAAGCTTCATTTCAGTTCTTTTCTTGACTTTTTTTTGAGAGCAAGCTATCAGAAAGAAGTGTAAGAGATCACTTGGCTTTATGTAGCATGAGGAAAATTTTGATAGCTGCTAAATAATGAAGAGGAACAACAGCTCCGATCTTTTCTACACACACTTCCTTATTCAAGTTTGAGTCAATCATAATCCTCCTCTTCCCCGCCCAGCCTCTAGAAGACAACTGTTTTGAAAAATAACCCTCTGCATATGCCCAAATATACAAGAACACACTCCTGATGGCTGTGGCTCCTCAAGTACTTGAGGGTGACATTTGTATGGTTTCTATATCATTGCAGACCAAGCTAAGCACAAACTACAAAACTGCTGTTGAACAAATTAATAAAAGAAAAAGAAATTAAAAGACTTCAAGTTTCTTATCAAGGGTTCCAGCCACAAACAAGCACAGAGCCAAGCTGAAGACACACTTTCCTCATTTTGTAAATATTTACTTGTTAGTTTTTCCAAGTAAAAACAAGCAAAAAATAAGCATCTAGGAATAAAATAAATAAATAGGAAGCACACTGCAACCTTTTCCTCAAGAAAACTGTTCACAGCTAGCTAACAACATAGAGATTTAGAAGAGTAGTAAACCCCATAACATCAAGGTCCCAAGGTAAACTCAGTCTCTAAAACAGTCCACAGTGTCCACAAAACTGTAGAGTCCTGATCTTGTTCAAAGCTGATATTATCTAAGACAGTCATTTCCAAATTCTGTACATCCACCACTTTTTTCTCACAGACCAGTTCTCTATGTGAATCCACCTCTGTAATAATAGAAAAAGCAAAATCAATGAAATCATAAAAATGAAGGGTACTTACAACTGAAGGAAAGATGATGCAGTCAAAATGGCTCCTAGAAAAATTAACTATTGGATTTAAAAGGTCCCATTTGAGAAAAGCATTCTGGGAAAAAATGAGTAATTACAGAATAACAGTTTTTAAGAATATCTTTTTCTTTTTTTCTGTATGTGTAGTGAAGGTAAGGGGAAAAGAACTTTTTGTATGTTGCTACGTAAATAAATGTACTGCAGTCAGAGATTTAATTTCAGCTGAAACAGACCTGAACTAGCTAATTGGAATGCTAACAGTGTAGTTAGCACAGACTGATTGCATATGACCATTTCCTCAGGATTACAATCCTCTACTGAGCTTTGTACTTCTGTAGCTGCATTACTGGTCTTAAAGCAGTTATGTTTAAATAAGGTACACAGCATAATACACAGGTCCTTTCTAATTGCAGATTTAGGAGCTGTTTCTGAGGTCCCGATTTTCCCTTTGCTGCCCCATACCCCCAAATTGTTCCATTTGTTTGCCTCTCTATTCTTTCATCACTTTTCCTCCCAGATTTTTCTTTTTTTTTAGTTGCTACAATGCCCAGTTCTTATTGTTTACCCCTTTCATAATTTATCTTACCTCTCCTCTTCTTTTTGCCTTTTCTCCCCATTTACTCCACTTCTTTTCTTAAAATGTTGTTTTCTAATTTACTAGAAAAAAATGTCAGAATTTTAGCTATATGAAAAGGCAGGCATAGGATAAAGACTAGCAAACAGTGTGCCAAAAATCCTTACTCTCGTCTGCATTTATAGAAGTCAGGTGGTAGTTTTACACTGAGAAAATTTCTGAAGATTGTAGAGGTTTTGGGGAGTCCATTTGTAAAAA
Source organism: Aegotheles bennettii (assembly GCA_013398125.1). Lineage (NCBI taxonomy): Eukaryota > Metazoa > Chordata > Aves > Caprimulgiformes > Aegothelidae > Aegotheles > Aegotheles bennettii. The sequence continues at coordinate 234,487 of VZRW01010697.1, read as the reverse complement.
TAAAAGTGAAAAAGTGAGATGTACTTGAAAATTTTCATGGCTATACAACTGCCAATAAAACTCTGCTACCAGTAGCAATGTTACCAGTAACAACATACAGGTTTTTAATAATCTATTATTTTGAATTGCCTGTATAGTGGCTAAAGAACATGGTGGTGGGAATAACCTTAGGCTGTCTGAACTAGTACTTTCTGTATGACAGGAGACCCATTCTCCTATTTTGCGTAAAGTAGGAGAATATACAGTATACATATAAATGAATATATTTATAGTATAAATGAAAGTATTAAAGTATTAGAGAATTAAAGTATTAATTAATTAAAGAATTAAAGTGTAAATGAAAAGTCAAAGAAGTTATAAAACAGCCAGTTAGAAGCGTTTGCTGCTTGAGTGAGGGCCTAAGCTCACAAATGTATTTACAGAATATATTCAAATTTTTTTTAATTCCAAATTAACTATGTTTTCTGAAAGAAAACCAACAAAAATATTTAAAAATATTATTAAAAAGCCTCTTTCCTCTTCAGTCTGGTTTATTTTAGTTAAAATATTGCTTTATTCAAACAAACAAAACTTTTTCTCATGGGTTTTTATACTGTAGCCAAAAAATCCCCTATATTCAGAAAAGAAAGATGCCAGAAGACCAAATTCTTCTCTACTGTACTATTAAAAGTAGGAGAAACTCCGCTTAAGTCATCAGACTACACTGGTTTCAGTAAGAGGGGCAATGGTCCGACTACATGCTCAGTTAACTGCTGACAGCCCTGCATCCTTGTTCTGGTTCCAGGAAAGCCACTCTATTTGCCTCAGTTAACTGAGAGCAGAATTTGGCTTGCTGTCTTTATCAGCTGCAGGCAATCCCTGCGGGAAATACAAAACTATGGGTGTTCCACTCCAAAATACGATGGCAACAAGCTGAGTAGTCATCTGGACCCTGACAGAAACCTGTTTTTATTCATATGGTGACCAGGCTTATTGTAGCATGTCAAAACCAAATGTTAAACATATGCACACACACACACATATATATATGTGTTATATAAAACATTATGGCATTTAGCTTTTCACTCCATTTCAAATGTGTATTTTCTATATCAGTCACATTGTTTCATTATTATGGCTTCCTTTATCCAGAAATATCCCAATACTGGAAGCTTCAGGGTAAGGGGAATTGGCAATACCATCTAGAGTGCACCATTTGAAGTAATGTTCTGCAAGATGGTCAGGGAGTACCTACCATGGATCAAAAGGCATCCTTTCCATGTGAGAGACTACATGTAAAAGACAAAAGATTGTTACAAGGCGGTATCTTGGTTATAGTTATGTTCTGAAATACCTGTTGCTTTAACAGAAAACAGCACAAAGCCGTGAAATACTGCTGGGAGAGCTTCCTTCTCCCTACAAATACCCTTGTCCTTGTGTTTCAAAATAACATGGCTTGGGCAGAAAAGAATTCTCATTCTCTTGAACAACATTGCCCAACTGCAGAGCAGCCATATGGCTCTTCAGTGTAGAGGATTTAGTTTTCTATAACTACGTCAGAATATATTGAGTATGTTTAATGAGTATCCTAGTGTAACTGAAAGTGGAGCACTTCTGTTTGGATTATCAACAACCCTTTATGAGATCATCCTAGAAGCAGCTGTATGCATTAAAGTCTTGACTGAGAACATGGCACTTTCAGTCAAATTGGGAAGACCTTCCTCCTCCTCCTCCTCTTCCACAATTGCAGATTATCAAGTAGACTATTAAAAACAAACATCAACTTTCAATTGTATTGACTTTTTGTCATCCCAGCAAGGAAAGTAGATGCTGATTATTTGGTTCTGCCCAAGTTAAATATTTGTCTGATTGATAAAGCCAATGCAGGGCAGTAAGGAAGGTTTAAAAGCAGCTGATACCATGCACCAAAATAGAAAAATTCAAGATGAATTGTATTTGGATTTTTTTTTGTTCAATATTGAGGTCTAATCCCAGTGCCTTTTGCAGTGGGAGCAGTGAGAACAAAATAAGTTAAATTATAGGAAAAAACCAAACAAACCTCTCTAGTGCTGTTTGTGTAATTCTGTCTCATTTAGATGCTCAAAGGAGTAGTTTCCAAATGCTGCAAAAATTTCGCAAAGTGTAGAGACAGGGATTGTTCTGGACTGACACTGATCAAAGTTGAAGAGCCAAACGTGACTTTGAACATTTAAATGTGTTTAATATAGACAGAGGCTCTGTGCTAATTATATTATTTTTCTGATATGCTACATATAAATGTTAGGAAAAGACTACCACAGTACATTCACATTGAAAAGAGAATGACTAGGGTTCCAGTCTCTGCTCTCCTTAGTGCTTACCTGTTTTATATGACAGCAATTTTAATACAATGGGCACAGTGTATTTTTCAAAGTTACGCTTTCTGCCTCTAATAGCTCTTTAGATTTTTCCATGCAAAGTGAAACAGCTTTGAAGTAATAAGGCAACAGCCTCTCGCTCTAACCACCTTGACCTGATGGCTAGGTTATATTTTGAGAGAGGTGAATTTCAGCCCCTGAAGGTTAAGAAAGAATTTGAACATGGCTTTCCCATGCTCCCAGTGAATAATTTAACCTAAGTGATTTAACCCTTTACTAGGGTAACAAACAAATTTGTGTGTTACTCCTCACAATATTTCTAGGAAAAAAACCCTTAGAATTCCTAAAGAGATGCCTAAAAGTAGGACTATTAATGACTTCTAAACTGTATTCTGCTTTCAGTTATGCAGAACACTGTTCACAGATGTTCTGTAAACACGTTTTTAGAATCAGATCCTACTGATGAGATATGTAAAGAAATGTCTAAATTATAAGTTATAGTGAATCTCTAGCTTGAGATGGATACTTAAACTGCACAGGACTGTAAAGACTGAGGTACCTTAGTGCATGCCTTAAAGGAGATCTTACATAATGTGGTGAATTTTCCTGCTGCAAGGTGCTGCATGTGGATTTTTTACACATCACACTGTTGAATGTAAGAGCTAAACTATGCTCAACTCCCTCTTTGGGACCTAACTCACAAGCAAGTGATCTGATGCGTAGAATATGAATGGTTGAACTTACTCAAACTGTATCTACTAATGGGACAGGCAGGGAAAAGGAATGTTGTAGAATTAATTTAATATTTTGCTTTGTACAGACACTGAGTTTTGGTCTTAGTTGTTTTTTTGTTGTTGTGGTTTCTGGAATTTTTTGTTTTGTTTTGTGGTGCGATGTCAGCAAAATTCAATATCCTTATTCCAATAAATTATAAAGAAAATGAGCAAAACACATTTTTTGTCTAAACTTTCAGAATTTATTCTGACGAACCTTTTTGCTGCATCGCCCGCAAGAGAGGTAGACATAAGTGAGTAAAAAAGAGATAACTAAGGGCATACAGATGCTTTTTTGCTTAAAGCTAGCTAGTGTCTGAGTGCATATATAAGATACGTTACTGCTAGATCATAAACTAAAGTGATAGAATATGTATTTGTAGTACAAAGGAACAGAGAACAGTAGAGAATTTTACAAATATGAATTGCAGAAATCTCTTAAGGAAAAGAAGCACAAGAACAAAGTACATTCATAAATCACAGTTAGCATCCATATAAAAATCAGAAAAAGCAGACAAATAATTCCATTTACTCCAAGGTTATATATGCTGTATTTTTTTAAACCTGGAAGCCAAGCAATTTGCCAAGGCCCTACTGAGGTATTCTGAGCATAAGTAAATTCTAGTTATATTGATGAGAGTTGTGAGAGAGCAGCATCTTTATAGACAAGGTGAGACTGCTTTGTGAGCTTTCTAGGGGGATCAGATAGCTGAGCTGCAAAAGCTTAAAAGAAGCCAGACTATACCTTACTCTACCATATACACACCAGTCTTTGTCTAGTCCAGTTTTATGGTATCTCACATTAAACAGTGATCTTGCAATCTGTTCTGTGTCACTGGGAGGCATGCATAGTGACAAGTTTAATTGCCTGATGTGACTAACATTCCACATGAGTGCAAGAGCAGTCCTCTGAATCAGGATTCAGTATCTTAACAAAGTTCATTATTTCATTAGCCACAGTGGGCCATGCCTCAGGCTTCTTGTTGCTCTTGCTACTTGTAAAACAGACTTTACTACTTGGGTGACTGGCTGCGTGAGCTATGCAAAGTAGGCTGTTCATTCCAGTGTTCTCTCTGTGTTCTGCTAAAGTTTCATAATGTCATTGTAGGTTATCTTTGTCAAAAGAAAAAGTTAAATCTAAATATAGTAAACAAATGACTATGGCTGCTGTTCAGAACTCAACCGTAATAAGAAACTGTATGGTTCTCTCTTGTTGCCTCCTCTTGATTTAGCAGTGAATTCCAATGAAAAATGAGAGTTGTGGCTCTGGGGCAGCAAGTCTGGTCTACAGTCAGCTACCACACTAAGAAACATCTATTACACATCTGACATAAATTTGGACTTAGATTTCTATATCCTGGGTAGTGGTATACTAGAAGATACTCTTGACTCTGGGCTTGCTGGATGGGCACTCAAGGGTATTGAAGATGGAGTAAAGAACTACTCAGAGACTTTATTAATGATTGGTATCAACTGTAAACCACCTCCTCAGCAGGTGAGGGGGTATAACAAAAAACTGTGGCTTTACTGAGGCAGTAAAATGCACTGGTCCTTCCTCAATATTGGAATAGGCTCCTTTAGGTAATGAGAATTCATTAATATCACTCCACTAATGAAAATAGACCTAAACTGGCCCAAAAGTAGGCACATAATCAAGTTAGTGTGCTCTACAAGTTCTGAGGATCCATATTGACTCCAGATCTTCCCGTCTCCACCTTGAGATGAAATCACATCGAGATAATCGTCCTTCTATAGGAAAGAAATTTAATAAATATTATAAATAAAATAATGACCAGGATTTCACTTTTCCATGTGCCTATTCAGATGATCACAATGATTTTACTGCCTCTACATTCTAGATATGTTCTGTACTGAACATCATCCACAGACCATATGCTGCATCTGTTCTGCCTACTGTTATCTCTATCACCTCAGTACAATAACTCCTGATTCAAGCTTGAATGATCCAGAACAGAATTAGATCCACCTTAAACCAGAATATTGCAGATAAAAAGGGCTAAGATTCACCTTAGCACTTATGTTATTAGGAACCGCTCATTCCCCACAAAAGGTCAAGCTATCTTGCAGTAAAACGAAAAACAAGCTACCTTATGACTTCTACAGTACAGTTAAAAGCAGGGCACACAAGCAAAATAGGATAGCAACTTGAATGAAAGCAGTAGCACAGGCTCTGTCAGTCCGTCTGTTTGTAGAGTGGGATTATTATTATGACTAGTGCAAGTGGATGTGGATAACCCTCTTTCTGTTTCTGAGACACACCTGTAGATGATCCTGCATTTAAATCTGTCTCTTGCTTGCTGTGTTACTGGAAAATACAATAACAAACATCTGCATTCCAGACAGGCCTAGTCCCAGAATATGAGTGCCATTTAATATCCATTCAAAGCATAATAGTAATCATTTAATGTGTAGATGGCAAAGTGGAAGAAGGAGGGATATGGCAAGTCAGAAGTGTTGATGGGAAGTGGGGAAATAAAAGTTCGTAGGTAAAAGATACATGCAGAAAAAACAGTTTTCCTTTTTTTTTTCTTCTTTCCCTCCAAGTAAGATGTTGTTCTCTCCACCTTTTACTTAGACTAAAATAAGCTGTGAGGAATCTATCTCTTCCTAATTTCAGTTGGATACCAGTCCATTCATCCATGAGCAGAACTTGGCATGCTGTTGTAGGAATGGCACATGTTCTGATACTCTGGCAGCAACACTGACCACTAAAAGGATAATTTCTGTTATAATTCTATTTTAAGTCACACATGAGATACCAGATGAGTTAGGCTAGTCTTTTATCTAGAAATTGTGGCCCAAGTACAAGTATAGGCAATGTATTTCAGAAAATGTTTCTTTTCCTTTTAACAACCCATTCAATTTGTCTGATTGACTAAAATCTGTTTCCATGCATAGAAATTCTGCAAGATAAATCCCAAAAATGCTAACAGTGGGCTACATTTAAGTGAATGATTGTCACTAAATCTCTCCCAAGGAATGACTTTGGAAATTGCATATCTAACAGAATTTTGCTACCTTAAAACCATTCAAATGTCACTACTCCATTTTACAATGGATATATATGCTGTTGTATTGTAAGTTATTTACATTGCCTGAGACTTCCATCACTGGCTTCAGTCATTCAATCATCTAGTTCTGCTGGCTGAGAAAACTGCTTCTTCAAACCCAAGAACAGCTGCGTACGTTGTGCAATTTTGGTGCACAGTATTTTTCATCAATAATATGGAAGTTTTGCAATCCTTTCTTGGTGAAGCTTTAGACTCAAACTCAACCAAAATGTATGTTAGCATTGCTTATTAGAGTCTAAGGCATTTCTATTGCTCTCTATTAGCAGAAAATGTGAGTATTTCATATCAAAACCATTCTCAGCCATCAGATGAATCTTAAGGCTGCTGCTATGCATCCACATTACTAATGGTAGTGCTGGGTAGTGGGCATAGCAGCAATGCTTTTGAAATTGCTCTTGTGAAAGCAAAAAATGACAGCATGTCCACAAATAAAACAGGTGGGCAAAATGAATATACATGTCAACCTAGAAACTGGGAGGTAAAATCCAAATGTTCATGAGGTCTGGCTACATTAAGGGTTTTCATACAGCCTCCTGAAGATTGATTGGACCTGGCTATGAATATTGCACAAAATACAGGAATAATTTGATTTCATTTTACCATAAAAGAAAATAAAAAATGGCCCTGTTACAGTTAGGATAAGTATTTGTCTTCAGTTGTATGCATCAAACTGCTGTGGGAATCACGAGATAAATCTGAAAATGAAATTTCATCCTGTAGAAAACAAGACAATTTAGCATTCATGTCTTCAGCACATGTAACATGAATCCATTTCCTTTTGTGAAGCAGTTTTCTAGTTCATCAGCAGCTAGTCTGGGGACTAATGATAGTGTGACAGTTTGACTCCATGCAGTGAGGGTTTAGCAAAACTCATCAATGGACTCACAGAGTGATGACTGCACTTGAGCCAACCCATAAGTGCTATTTTGTTTAAACTTGATTCATATCTGCATAAACTTCAGTCTTGTCAATGTATTGCAATTTAGATGCACCATTACCTTCTTTTCTTTCCCTTTTAGCCCCATCTTTACTTTTTCTTTCTCTCTTGTAGCTTCCATTTATTACCATGTTAAAAATATGGAATGCACATATGATTTTGTTTTTACAGCAAAGCTTTAGGCCACAAATATACCTTTGTATATTTGCATGATTTTTGTGACTTCCTTAAGATGCTCTGTAGCAGAGAAGCAGTAATAAAATCAGAATATTGAATAAAAAGGTAGAGAGAAGCCTAACAATCACAAAACCTAAGACTCTCTATCCAAAAATCACCATTTTTATTCCCCTCCTTTTTCTTTCTTCTTCCACAGCATTCTGACTCCAACTGCAACCTGAAGAAGCGAGTAAATTCTGTCACATCTCAGGCAGACCGGCCTTCCGAAGCCAGCATAATAGCAAATAGTGCATCCCAGTGTCAACCAGTTCCTCCACCACCACCACCTGCTGGAGGCACAAGTAAAATAGACCAGTATTCTAGGATCCTCTTTCCAGTGGCATTTGCAGGATTTAACCTGGTATACTGGGTCGTTTATCTTTCAAAAGACACTATGGAAGTGAGTAGTAGAATTTCTGAATACTTGCTTGTAATAAGTTTACTTGACCAATATTAGTTTACTTGTTCATTTACTCTTGCAACTCGAGTTGATCAGTCCTTTCCGAGGACAGTTACTGATAATAGCTTTCTCTAAAAACTGAGATGTAGCTTCCAGGAGTAGTGGCACTCACTGCAATGCAGAAATGCTATCTGAAGATAAGGAATGTAAACAGGTACCTCTGTGCAATGTTGCACTGAGCAGAACACATTGTGTAAGACAACATATTCTCAGCAAACAAACTAATCTTAAATCTTCCATTTCTTAGTCTTCCTATCTGCAGTAAGAAATGGTAGAATTATCTGTTGAAGCAATGCAGTGAAGGAGATAAGAACTTCAATATCTCCTAAGGTTTGCTCGGTGAGGTAATAAGATAAGAGTCTTCCAAAAAAAGTTTATTAATTCTAAGCATTTGTCCATAATGCGAAGAATTAACAAGTGCAGTATACAGTTTGTGAAACAAGACTTCCTGATTTTATACATTTTAACACTGATTTTTCCTTTCTTCATATAGCTGAACTGTTTTATGCAGATAAAGGTGCTGAATCCTTTGCTTAAGATTCTTTGAATCAGATAGACTGATCATGTCTTTAGATATCTGAGGTCCAGAGGAGATGTGTGCCCTGCAAATTGAGCATGTCTAGAATAATCAGTCAATGATTAGGTTATCATTTTCAAGGAGTCATTAAAATTTAGTCTTTAATGCTTTAATTCTCTAATTTTTCCCTTTTGCTAATGGTGTCCTGTTTCCTTGGTAAAAAATATATTCATTTGCCTCGTTGCCATAGAGTTTTTGAATCTCACTGTGTATTGCAGTCAATATGATTGGTACATTTAGCTTTATTTAGGACAGCTAGAGAGATAATGATGGTATTTAGATAGTACTGAATGCACAAAGTCCCTACATCAATAAAAACAGAGGCTGGCAATCTGGTATGAGTGGTGAGCAGATTGTACCTTTATTTCCTAGATTAGAGGTAAAGCAGGCCAAGGAAAATCTCACAGACAGCCAAGAGATATTGCAGTTCAAAGTAACAAGACAGTGTTGATCAGCTGATTGGTGGCATCTTGCCTCTGCTTGAAGAAGGGGCTAACTAGCCTCTAATTTTGCTGATTTTTGCTACTAGTATGTCTGGAAAATGCTGTCTCAAAGATGGAGTGTGCTGCCAAGCAGCTCATATGAAATCAGGAGAGCAGGAAGATAGGAGGCACTATCTGTTACAAATGTTTCTGCAGATGTCTCTCTCAAGAGGTCACAGCTGCTAACTCCTGGCCACTCAAAATCTGCCCAATGGTAAATTTAGCATTTGTGCCAGAGTTACTGATCCTGCTATTAAAATATCGACTATATGTGCAAATTACTTACCTCAATCAGAGAAGGGAAGTGTCAAAAAAGCTCATGTATAATCATTACAGCTCCTGTTCAGAGGCCAGTTCCTCAGCTTCTGTAGCTTGCCCTAACTCCATTGATTTCATTCAACCGTTCACATTTTGGATCTAGAAATATTTGGAACATATTTGCCATTTTCCTTGATAGTGATGAAATATTTGCAGTGAACCTTGTATATTAATAGTTATATTAAAACTAGGCTTTTAAAATACTTCTAAAGTCTAGGACATAGTGCTGACTATAAATATTTTTAAAATGCTTTTGCAAGCACAAACCTGCTCACAAACTCTGAAATGATGTTCTGTAGTAGCTTTATGGAATGACAGAAATCCAGCAGCAAGATTCAGAAAACAGAACAGTATTGGCAACTGGGGTGTTTCAAATGATGAAGAATGTAAACAATTATGTAAAATGTTGATCAAGCTCTTCTTGATAAATTGTATTTTCCTTCAGTGCACTCAGTTGTAACTAATAATGATTGTGATATACATTGCTAGGTTTCTAATTCAATATGTTCTATCACTTTACCAGTTGTTACTTTCAAGGAAAACCAGGATTGGTTTAGCTTTAAAAAATATACTAAAAATAGGCAAGCCTTTCCATTGAATCAGAAGAGATACAAAAGTTAGGTGAGCAAAGCATGGCATGCTTCAAGGCCAGTTCAACTCAGTCACAAGCTCAAGCCTGTGCAGTATTACTAAGTTAAATAATTTAATTTCATTTAGAAAGTGCATCTTGTGCAGTATTTTGGATATATTAGCTTTTCTTTTTTGAGTCACTTTTTGAGTTCATTTGACTTTTGTTTAAAAAACAAAATGGAAAAAAAAATTAATCAGTCCATTGAAATAACCAAATTTCCTGTGGTATCACTGTGCCATTTATAATAATTGCTTGATTTAGAATGCCCTTTTAATTAGAAGAATACAAGTACTTAATCTACTTTTGCCGTATCATTCACAATGCATATGCTGTTCCTGCATCTTCTTACACATCATGCTTCTAAAGTAAGCCATCTTAATTTTTATATGAAATGTTATATTACAGTTTTTAATGTAATAAAACACAATGATGGAGTGAATCAAACTAAAGAAGGGTATGATGTTAAAGTTTTGATGATAAACTTCAGAAAAATAAGCAGAGGCCAGATTTTACGTTTAGGATCAGGGAAAGGTACAAAGGTGCTGAATGTCCTAAATGTGCCGAGTTCTGGATATTATTTGAACACAGAGAACATAGTATGATGGCACAAAAAGAGTTACATGACAGTATGAAGGAGAAGATGAGATGCTAATGACACATGGGTCAAGTGGGAAGAAACAAGGACAGAGAAAGAAACAAAACCAGAAGAATTTGGCTTCAGTTTGTTAATATTCATAAAGCTTGCAGTGTGTATTGTTACATCATGTTTCAGTTTAAACACTAAAAAAGTAAATTTCAAGAGAAAAGAGTCATTGCCATACATACTTGCAATTGAGCCTTGGTAATCCAGGTAACGAACATGAAATTCTATGAGGATTCTTCCTTGTAATGCAATTCTATTCAAAGTCTGCTGAGACAGTTAGAAATCAGGTGGTTTTGCTGGTTAACTTTGTTGTTAACAACCCATAGCTTAAGCTTCTCTCTAAACTTTCCTTCCAGTTTTTTGAACCTACTGCAATGCACCTTCGACATGACCATCAATCCAACTGAAGAACAGCTCAAGGTTTCAAGAAATCACTGAAGGCTGTGTAGGGTTGAAGGGACTTCAGAGGATTTGTCTCTCCACAGGTGCTCTTGATTCTCAGACAGGGAATATTTCTATTGGGCATCACCTGGAAACAAAGCCTGAACAAATCAAAAAGATAGAAACTGCACAGGGTTCTAACAATATTTTCTTAATATTTCTTACATTGATTCTACTATAAAAGTTCTTGTTAAATTGTTTTGTTCAATTGTCAAAGAATGTGCATTTATTCTAATTCTGTTATAAACAATTGAATGTTTACATGATATAAAACATCAATAATGGGATTATTTTTTAAAAAACACAAGGATTGCTAAAATAAGCCTGACTGTGAACTGTTATAACTTAGCATGGTTCCACTGAAAAGTTAGGAGCTGCACTGATTTGCAGCCCTTGAAATTGACCCAAAATAATGTTAAGAAAACCCATGAAAGGGAGCTGCAATCCCATCATGTTTTTATAACCCTTTCATAGAAAAGATGAATGATTAATTCTGATTTTCTTTGAGTTCATTTTGATCTCCTTTAATGCGAGATAATATTTATTGATAACAAGAAATAAGGAAAAGGAAATACAAACTATTGTTTATGTACTTTAACTGGTTAGTTATGACACCATACCTTTTTTTTTGTTGAGAGTGACCATGGAAGTACAACCAAACTAATAATATGTAATTTCTAGGTAGGATCTAAAAATGCAGGACTGAGATGTCAGGGAGTTTGCAAGGTCTAAAGCTGAATAGTCAGAAAGATGCAGCTATTCATCAAGCTAAATACAAGCCTCTAGCTCCAGGGAACTTCCTGGAAGCAAGTCTTGATAGCTAGTTAGGGAACCAGCTGCATTTTGTCAGCTGATTTTACTGAACTGCCCATAGCAAACTCCCTAGAATTTTTTTCCAGAGGCAAAATACCATCAGCATATTCAGAGTTTAAAGGTAGTAATATTTTATTTGTCACTCTCAACACAAACAGGCACAGGATTTCTCTCTCATATTTTATAGTTATCAATTATTTTATTGTATATTCACCCTTCACCTCCATAATCCTTCTTAAAATGTAATTTGAAAAGAGATGTCTAATCAAATCAAACCCAAGCCAACTTTGTTGCAGGTGTAGTGGACACTGGTAGCAGTCAAAATCACACAAAGTTTTACGTGAAGCCAAATAAAAATTAAGGACTCCTACCTTGAAAGTAATTTTAGTACATTAAAATTAAAGTAATTTTAACAGAAACATGAAATGATGCATTGATTCAGGAAATTCAAAGTCTCTTGTTTTGTCTAAACAAACATCTTAGTCACTGTGATACAATATTTTGGGGCTGACTAATTGACTCTGGTAAGTTGTCAGCCATGTTATTGGCACTATAACAATTTTAACTATCTGATAACCAGCTCCAGCTGTTTTCCTCCTCCCATTTCAAGAGGAGTGTATGGGTTTCACTAGTGTGGAACCTTGACCCAACACGTGAGATCACTTTTTGTACACCCTGTTCTAACACCCTGTTAACTCTGGAGAGCTCAGATGAGGACAATTTACATAGAGTCAATAATAACTAGTGTTTGCACAGAGATGTCATGGTTGCAGTTTGCTTTTCCTGACAGGCTGGCACACTTGGATATATTTGTAAGTGCACTGACTTCTTTCTTCATTTTGCTTTGAAACTAAAATTGTGTCAATTTTTCCCATTTTAAGCCTTTATATACTATTTTTTAAAAAAATTAAAATATGGATACTGGGTAAATATTTTATAATTTGTAAATACATCTTTTGCAAAAAGCAAATTGTGCTGTAGGGACCTGGAGGTTATTTTTCAGTATAATTATACTCATTCCTCACTGACTAATTGTCTATTTTGAGTACATTAATATCTGTAAGAGTTTTCAGAGTACTTGAAAAGTGGTTTATGCACAATATGAAAATGTTTAAAAGCTATGGAAAAAAAGTGACACTGAAGAATTTTGTATCCGATCTTTGTTTAAAAGAAATCTAAATATTAATTTTACAGCAAAAGCAGAGAGTTACTAAATAGTATTTCCTCAGAATGTAGTATTTCAGTGTATGAAATAGTGGTAACTTCCTGATTAGGAAGCTATATCAGCACCTTAAAAATGTACTAGCAGCTACTTAACGGCATATTTCAACATGACCACAAATACTGCTTACCTTCTTTCAAAGGAGCTTTTCATGTGGAAAAGATAGAAAAGGGTTGGTTCTCCATATCTGTTTGAACGATAGGAAGGAAATATGTATTTTTCCTATTAAATACTTTGTAAAGACACAGGTGTAATCAATATTAAAGTTAATAACATCAAGTTATATCTTAGAATAGATGTAATTACTTTCAATTAATGTCAGTTCTTAACAATCCTGGTTATGGTCAAACACTAATCAAATAAGCAATACAGCAATTAGAACAGATAATGAGAAAAGGTTTTTTATATACATAAGTATGCATATATACATATGTATTTCTATATATTTTTCTTTATTCAATAAAAATTTAAAGGAAATTAGGGGATATGGAGAAAGCTGTGAAACAAAAAGTCCTTATCCAGAGGCAGAATGGGTAGAGGCTTGGGAAGTAAACTATTCTTTTCTACATCACTACTTCAACAACATCATCACTCAGCCATGGCTGGAGTGGTGCTTGCGTACACAGAATAAAGATCCACAGTTCATTTCCAGACAGCCATTTGATGCAAGTGATAGCAATTGAATGTCAGCAAAGTATATTGGAAGTAGAAGTTAGTGACAAAGCACGAAGGAGACTCGACCATGCTTTCAGAGAGGCAAGCCTTAAAATGGAAAGTCTGACCAAGAGAAATGCAGGAATCCAAAGAAAAAACATCCATACTATTGTAATGTAGGAAACAGAATTCCATACATCTTGAGAATGCTTTTTTTTTTAAAAAAACAAAACAAAACTACACTAAATCCTGTCCAAAACCAAAATATATGTAATCCTTCAAACATAATGAGGAAAAAACCCTGACTCGTGTATTTAGTGTAGTTATACAAAACCAAGACAACACAAGTCATTGCAGAACTTCATAAACCATGTAACACGCATTTTTGCTAAATCACTTTGCAACAAGTTCAGATTGTTGTCAGAGGTCATCAGTTCATGAACACACTGATCTTAATTATGACTAGACTATTTTTTACTCCATAAATAAGAGCAATCTCTAATAGTTTTAAGATACTAAATTCTTTATGTGCCTTAAGGAGCAAATAACCCTTCTTTAGGCCATATATAGTTACATATTCAGGCACTACTGCAAAGGTGTTTCTGCCCACCTCACACCTGCTTTGTTTATAATAATGTTTTCATAGAGCAGACAGAAATTTTGTAATTTAAATAAAACTAACAATCTAGAACTCTTTACTGGAATATTTATGTCTGCTATTCCTGTACATTAAAAAAAGTTTCATTACTATAACTGAATGCCAGCTTTGCTTTGGTAATGTTAGGCAATACCAATTGTTAGAAGTTGACTCTTTTAAGGGCTGTAAACTCAGCGTGCTGGTTCAAACTGCATGGAGACGTGGTGTTCCCAAAAGAGATGTGGGGAATAGTTATGAGACTTAAAGGTGGGTTCTTAGCAAAGAAGTCACAGATTCTATCTGCATGTGAAACAAATCATATTAAAAGACAAAAACTAAAGCTCAGACTATGCCCTTTATTGTCTGCTTTCATCTTCTTTTTGTCTATGAAGTGGTATGACTCAACTGTTATTTAAGTCAATACATAGTATCTGCAATCTCATCAGGAAATTATATTAAAGGTTTGTTAATTCCACAGATGAGTCTGTGGGAAGGATTGGATTCTGATGGTGATACAGGCTAGAAATGATCAGACTAGTTTTTTATCTAAAGATTTGAATTTCAATGAATTGAGCTTATTTTAAAAGTAGTGGATATCTTTGTATGAACAAAAAGATGGATTTTGGTCAATAAATGTAATCAATGTGCATTCTCAAGTGTTAGTAAGTTAAACATTCCTCATGGGTTAAAAATATTGGCATACTTTTGTCCCCTGCTTTACCCAAGTGAGTAAAAGCTTCTATTTCCTTTCTGATCTAATCTTCATATAAAAAGCAACATTAATTGTTTGGTATAAGATGTCTGCTTACAACACAAATCTATTCAAAAGTAAAAATGTTTTCTTTTTAAGCTTCATCAGTTTTACCCAATCATACTTTATTTTGAAACGGTCTTTAGCCTTCTCACTTGTTTTCCCACAGATTCTTGTCATCTAAATGTATCTACTTGGACAGGGGCCTTTTAGAACTGAGCAGTAAAACATCTGAACAACTGAAGTTTGTAAGGTGTTACTGAGTTACACCAGATCAGCTACACAGCCCTGAAGGAGTAGCTGAATATTAATAAAGAGTAGTTTTAGTGTTATGAATACATACATGAGAAACCCAGAGTGCAACCTCTGAATTCCCTACTGATCTATTGAATTGATTCCTGTACTGAATGTTGCCAAGAGCAGGATTTCTCTTTTGTTAAGTAATTTAATTCAAAACAAAAAAAATATTACAACAGTAAAGAAAAAAAAAATGCATTAACTCTCTGATGGTGAGCAAAAGCTTGTGAGCAGAGTAGTATGTGACTGGTATATGGTGTCTTCCATCAGTCAAAGAGATTCCACTAACAGCAGCCAGAGCTCAAAAAATGGACTGAGGGCAAGAAATTACCTTGTCTTCGTATCTATGAAAAGCAGAACTAGCATGGAGAATCAGTACATTTAATGTTACCTTTGGATTTTTCTGAACTTACTTCATTTAGTTACATTTCTAGGTATGTTTTAAGACTAAACTGCTGAATCACTCACAGGCAGAGTAAGACCGCAGTAACACTGAATTCAAAACATTTCACAGTGCAGCAACCATAGGATTACTGTTTTCAACTTACTGCTTCCCAATTTAAGAAATAACAAACACATCACCTGTCAGACATTTCATCTGTCTCCCCCCAGAAAAGACCTTTTTTCAGAGGGACTGAGCCTTTGCTGACACAAGCCTGTGTCTGTGTCCGACATCTGGAGTCGGACTTCCTGCTTTTAATAGTAACTGAAGCTTTTTCCAGGTAGACATTTAAATCAATATGACAAAGTGGTAAGCTTTGCCTTTACTACTTTATGGGCTTTATTCTTTACATTTATGTAAGTATTATTTACATTTGGAAGTTCAACATGAGTTGGCAACGTGTGCTTGCAGCCCAGAAAGCCAACTGTATCCTGGGCTATATCAAAAGAAGTCTGACCAGCAGGTCAAGGGAGGCGATTCTCCCCCTCTACTTTGCTCTCATAAGACTCCACCTGGAGTACTGTGTCCAGTTCTGGAGTCCCCAGCACAAAAAGGACTCAAAACTGTTGGAGTCCAGAGGAGGGCCAGAAAGACCATCAGAGAGCTGGAGTACCTCTCCTGTGGAAACAGGCTGAGACGATTGGGGTAGTTCAGCCTGCAGGAAGACTCCGGGGAGACCTTAGGTCATCTTCCAGTACCTGAAAAGGCTACAGGAAAGCTGGAGAAGGACTTTTCACAAGGGCATGTAGTCACAGGACAAGGGTGTTTAAACTGGAAGAGGGTAGATTTAGGTTAGGTATTAGGAAGAAATTCTTCACTGTGAGAGCAGTGAGACTCTGGCCCAGGGTACTCAGAGAAGCTGTGGCTGCTCCTCCCTGACAGTGTTCAAGGCCAGGTTGGATGGGGCTTGGAGCAACCTGGTCTGGTGGGAGGTGTCCCTGCCCATGGCAGAGGGGTGGGACTGGGTGAGCATTGAGGTCCCTTCCAACCCAAACCATTCTAAGATTCCATGATTCTGATGTTACTCCCAGTACCATAAAAGTGAAGAGAAAGGGGGAGAAAAAGGGGGAGAATCTACTGAAGCAGATTGAATAAAACTGAAGTGAAAGGAAATAACTGAGACTAACTGGTGCCATATTTAAGCAGCTCTTTTAAATACCAGGTTTTAAACCTATGTGATAGCTCAGTTGTAGTAGTACTCTGTTACTTAAATATGGAACAACCTATTACTAAACATAAATCCATTTACCACAAATTGAGATGTCCTAGAAAGACCAGCTAAAGAAAAGTAGTGTCTACAATTTTCAGTAATTACAAGAATTAATGCAAATGTGTCCTTAAATGCTATACTTAGGAATGCCTATTATAGTAGTTGTTTTAAAGAAAGAAAACAAAAAACAAATCATCCTTTATGTGCCTTATGAAGGCAACATGAGGAGATGATAACAGTGAATAAAGGAGAGAACCCCCAGGGGTGCAGGAACTTAGAAGCCAGAATGGCCACAGATATCTTTGTAAGAAGCTCTACACGTAGCTTACCTACTTGTACTTCTATTGTACAGGCATACAAAAATTTTCTATCTGAAAATCACTTTCTAAGTTTGAGATCTGTTCATTAACAGCTCTTTAGTGAGCAGTCACATGAGTATTATTGTGTTCTTGAAATAAATTAAAACCACTGGGTAAACGTTCTCTATTCAGGACCAGTATGCAGCAAGCAAAGCTAAATGAGTTTAATTCCAGCTGTACTAGAATATGGGATCCACATGGCTCCAACATCCTACCTTTAATTTAAGATTGGAAAGCAATTTATTCACTCACAAGGTATTGTTTCATTGAGGGCTGATCAAAGAGTCATGACTTTTATAAGCAAGCACCTTAATCTTCTGTAATCAACAGGAAAATATTCAGGTCAGTGATGTGCAAACACTTTCTCTCTACAAGTTCTATTTAAGGGTGCAGCAATCTTGAAATATCTCCCATGACACCCTCACAAGGAAAAAAATAATTCCTGGAAACACTAAATTGAAAAAAAAAGTAATTGGAAACTGTTCTGGTTTTAGCACTAAAAGGAGAAGACAAAACTGGATTTTGTTACTTATTTCTATAAGGGACAGTTTGTCCATTCAGGTTATTCAAATAAATGTTATTTGTAATGGTCTCCAAGAGGGTACACTGACAATAACAGACAAGACACACATTCACCAGCTGAGCTATATTCTTTATTGGTAACACTACTCACATTGCCTTAAAGGCTGAGGAGATCTAAAGCTGTTGGCATGATTACTGAGAAAATATGCACCAAAGAGCAGTTTTTTATTATGGTGTTGAAGGAGAGTGGGCCTTCTAGTTACTTCACATCACTGGAACAGCAAAAATTGAATAATACTTGGATTTGAGTGCAATCCAAACACTGGCTGCTAAACATATTTTAGCTGACATGTCATGTTTTGTGGAAGCCAAAATGTCACATGAAAATTAACATCAACAAAATTGGTAAGCAGACAGCATTCAAGTCAGCACAACTCATCTGTGCGTTGTTTTCAGGGGAAAAAAATAATCTTTCTAGAGACAGTAAAAAATATCCTCAGAAATTGTCAGGGATCGTTTTTTTCTCTGTCCGTTCTTATATTATCCTGCATACATTTCTAGATAGTTAAATAAAAACTCGATAGGTTAAATCAATATATGGCCACCAGTAGTGACACCACTGATGTGTCATCCCCACTTAAGCTATTATTAATACAAACGCTTTCCATAGATGGAACACAGGTTCTTCTGTCTAGAAGGAATTCTGGGTAAGGTTTTTATTTCTGAAGTGCAGCATGTTCCATGCCAAGGATCAGTTCACATCTGTGCAATGGGACTGCATGATGGCTACTGGATGTATCCTCCAGTAAAAAAAAGTCAGATCCACTCCAGTCTGAGTGGATCAGACTCACAGCAAAAGTGGTTCTTGCACTAGAAAGCTTAAATGTAGAACTGGTCAGAAAAATGTTCCTGCCTTCCCTATCTGTGAGATTTTGATCATCACAGATTAAGCCAGAGCATTCATAGAAGTTATTTTGTGATTTTAATAATATCAAAACACTTTAATCCTTCTGGCTAAAATGGTTTAGGTAACCCCATCCCCTCCACACCTTCCCTAAAGAAGGGATGATTTTCCACTGAAAAAAAAAAGTTATCCACTGAACAAAAGTTTTGTTTGTGAAAGAAACTAATTTTCCATTGAAAAGCAATTTGAACAGAAATTAATCAGAATTTCGTTATCTATCATGTATCCCAGACGGAAGAGAGCTGGGAAGGAAAAGAAGTGACATTCAAAGTAGTGACTTCTTTCCTAACAATTGTACAAAGATCAGTTCACAGTGGAATTAGTGATAAGATACAGGACACGCATCCTGAATGCCACATGCTAGGATGGCACATGTTTTATTATGAAGAACTTTAGAGGGTAGGAATTCTATTACTTAGAGATTTTTCACTCCCACAACAGTTCCTGCTGTGAATTTGAAGATGAAACAAAGAAAACTGACAGCACTCTCAGCGTTCAGTCCACACCCCACATACCAGGCCTAGTGCACCAGCTGCAATGCAAACATCCACGTGGCCTCCCAAAGCAGCATTGCACACTCAGAGGACCATGGCAGCCATCCCAGATACTGCCCGAGATACAGATACAAAATACAATCAAGATTGTCAAAAGTCTTTCAGAAAGGGCACAAACACAGTGAACAAAACACCATGAACATGTCAGCAATGTAATAAGGTCAATCTAAGGATCAAATGAGGCAGTACAGATATTCATGCACAACAGTAAGGAATTATGGCCCAGTTTCAGAGAATGGTTACAGCCTGACTTATACAGCCAAAGGTCTTCTGTTCCAGACACTCTGGAAGGGAGCGAATGCTCCATTAATGGTGATGAGCAACTCCTAGCTAGGACAAGAGGGATGTGCATCTGCAACTCCCTCAACTGTGAAAGAAAGCAGCCTTAACTATTTCAGTCAAATTATCTTCCTGGGTCTGCCTAAAAGTCTCTTCTTGTCTTAGGCAGTGCCCAGGAATGTCCCAATCCTGTGACACTGACTGGTTCACAGATTCTTTGGTTGCTGAAGATCACAGCAGTTGGCTAATTCTCATTTTTCTGGTTCATTCAAATAAAAATGATGACAAGAACAGCAAACTTCGATCGTAATTCATTGAGCTATATGGGACACATTTTGCTCTGGCTTTTATGACAAGACTGTAGCCATCACCTGCTGTCATCCACTTGATCCCATGGCAGTCATCTCAGTATTTCTTCCACATTTCTATAAAGGTTCCCAGAGTCTCATTATTACAAACAGCACTCAGAATTTTCTTCCAAAATATCAAGGATATTTTCTTTCATAATGCTAAAACCCCAAACTTGCTCTATACAACCACTTAATCTATTTTTTTCACATTAAAAAGACTTTCTGCACGTGGCTGAGTAATACAAATCACTACTTTATGACATGTATGTCAACTGCTGAATACATTATTCACGAATACGTATTTATTACTGCTGAACCAGCTCTAGATACACTGAAACAAGGTACACTGAGTAGTTCTACTGTGCCTTTTATTTTTATAAAACAGAATAATTTGGGAGTATATTACTTTTTAATCCAATATGCTGTGTTCATTTTAGGGGCAGTGTACTTTTGTCACAAAGCAGTTTCATAAATATATTCCAATGAGGAGGCTGGAAGACCAGCCTGATGGCTATTCTAAAGGCAGAAAGAAAGTATTCCAGAGCATGATGGCATCCATGTAACATTAGTTACATGTAGTCAGCTACAGGGAGGGCAAGTGATCACCCTGTGCTTAAATCCTGCAGTCCTTTTTGGGCACACAACTCAGTCAAAGCATTATTTTGCTCTAAGTACTTTGGAAATATGGTTTTGCAAAAAACATGGTAGTACATGATACCAAGATAAATTAACAATAATTACTTTGAGATCTTAAACAGGCCTTTTACCATCTTACTACTAATTTAATACCAATTTGTATCCAAGGCTCTTAACGTGGTTTTAATAGTACCTATTTATCACATAAACAGTGTTTTATGTCTACCTTAGAATGCACATCTTTGAAAAAGAAAATTTACCTCTTTGGTATTATTTAAATATAGTACTATTTCCCTTGGGGAGATTGAGATGAGTCCTTAGCTTTTTATGGCACACAGTGTGAAAAAATTACGATCACTTATTTAACTTCTATCATTATCTTAACTGTTAAAACATGCGTTATCTGCTATTCAAAACTATATCATATGGCACCTATGATACTGCCAGTTAACATTTCTCCATTAGCACTATTCATCCTGTTTTCATACTCTTTCAGACCTTACCCTTATCTCACAGCAAGTTCTAAGCAGGAAATAGGCAACAGAAAAGAGGGTAAAAGATAAAGACATTTCAAGTTCCCATAAAATAGGAAGAGGCCACTTATAAACCCCCAGATTCTAAACAAGTGCCAATCCAGTGCATATCTAAGCACAGAAAAAGAAGTCTGTGAAAGTCACTTAGTGATCAGATCCAAATACATTTACAGTAAATCAATACTCATTTGCTATTACACAAACCTGTACGTGTCTCAGATCGAGTGGATGTTGTCACTTTGTCTTACAATACAGTACAAACGCCTCAAAGGTACTTTACCACACCAGTTTCTTCAAGAGTTCATTCCTACCTTTTCACTTTTAAATGTTTTGATTAAAAAGCTTATGGTGTCCCTGTAATGTTTAAAACTTTTACCTACCTTGTAGACCCAGTTGTGTATATGCATAGTTTATTAATTAAAATGCCAGTTGTTTGTTGGAACCCAGACAACCTTTCAGGTCAATAAGAGAGTTGGTGCACTTAAGTAATAAAATGATGCTAGAGTTGCTTTCTGTAATGTGCCAGGTGAATACATGGATTAATTAACCTCATGACAAAGTAATTATGCAGAAAATGTAGTAGGTAGAGGAGATGTTTCCAGTCAGAACAGTTGCACAGGCAAACACCTCATTGTGCTACAGCTGGATTAAAAATTGTAGTTAAGCTCTCCAATACTGCTTATCTAAATGTTGTATACGTAAAAAAGTGTGGATTAATTTGTAGTGAACAGGTTGAGAAGAGCTGGGAAAAAAAAAGGGTACTTTTCAACAAAGAGTAAAATTTGAATGCATAATACTTTACTCTAAAAAAATAACTGATTGGTTACAAGAGTGTCAGAAACATATTTGTAAATCTTAAATATACCAAGGCTATCTAGTTTTACTGCTGTGATTGTATATTATGTAATGCAGGCTATAAAAGTGTATTCAAGTACATCATGAAGCATTGATGAGTCGAAGGTGCAGCATTAAGTTACCATCTGATTTTCAGTCTTGTTGAGCTTCCAGTCAGCCATCAAATTAGATTGAGATAAATTGGATCTAAATAACCCATTAACTTTACTTGGTCTCTTTATGACCAGTATTTTCTCACTGGAAATATTCAGAGAAATTTCAAAATGTAATTGTCTTTTTCTATTGCTAAGAGCACAGTGACTTACTTCACTCATTTCTGTAGAGCATGAGAACTCCATATCGAGTTGAAGGAAGCTGGCTGTATAGTTCACCGTCTTGTTTCCAACAACACAAGAGAAAATTATGAAAGTTTTCAAATCTAAATTCTGCATGCTATTGAATTACTTTTAAGTAATTATAATCTCTCTTGCAATCTGCTTTAGTTTCAGTTTCATTCTCCACCTGATAAGGTGGAGTAATTCTAAAAACTTGCATTTCTGTTAAACCTTTCTTAAAATGAGATTATCATAGAGAATACAATGTTCCATGCAAGATTATAAATGTATTGAACATAATAGCAATTTGAACATATTGTAATGAGAGATAGCACCGGATGGTGCTGTTACAGGTATTATTTAGTAAAGTAAATACTATTTACTTTAACAAAACAAAATGTAATTGATTGTTTTGCAGTCCAGATTCCACTGGTCACTTGTTTCAAAAGAAAATGGAAGTGTTCTGATTTTTTCTCTCTACCTTTTCAGTGGATGGAGTCTTGGTATGGAGTTATATACCTCCACCCCATTCCCCACCAAAGCCAATAAACCAATGTTTGTACTATACTTCTTGATTAAAAAAATAAAATAAAAGCTATTCCTGCATTCTGTTGGTGAACATACGTTTGAGACAGTTTTATGCAAATTCATGTTTCTTGTTTAATTTTCTGGGTGGGATCAACATCATTGAATTCTCTCCCCATGGGAACACTATACCTACTGATATTCAAATAGGCTTTCATACTTCACTCCTCACCCCGTTTAATGTATCTAAATACTAAGAAGTTTT
Organism: Aegotheles bennettii; assembly: GCA_013398125.1. NCBI lineage: Eukaryota > Metazoa > Chordata > Aves > Caprimulgiformes > Aegothelidae > Aegotheles > Aegotheles bennettii. The sequence goes on along the minus strand of VZRW01010697.1, from coordinate 211,399 downwards.
CTCCAACCACTACACTACTCCTGTGACTGCAATGAATGAGAATAAGCAATGCCCTTTGTAAAAATTCCATTGATTATGTCTATAAATCAGATGTTGGAATGCAAATTAGTATCCATTTTGGAAACTAGGTTTTACAAACATAAAGCTTGAAAGATTTCGGTCCAAAGAGCCTGGTATTTTTCCTCATATGTATCTTTAAAGAATGCTTAAAATTAGAGCAACCACTTTAAAATATTTTTTGTCCTTTTTTACAACAGTAATTATTATTAGTAATAGATTTTTCAGAAGATTTTTTCAAGATAAACTACTGAATTTTACATCAATGCTACGGGATGAATGCAGATGTGTTGGGGATTTTGTTTGGTTTTTTTAACTGATGAGAAAACTAAGATGACAGTATCACCAGCTCAATATGACAGTCAGCACCAGATGCAATGGAAAATTGTAACTCTCATTACTTTCATTTAAGGTTGTATGTACAACTCAGCTGACATAAGAAATTCAAAATTACAGACTGCTTTTAAAGATCTCAATGCAACTTTCCAAGGTCAGATGAATCAAGACCGAACAAAAATGAGAATTCATAAGTTTCCTCCTCTGTGGCATGTTTTATAATTATTGCTAGACTAGCAACAACCATACAAGGTACTTTAAGTGCTGTACAATTGCAAAATAATACATTTTACAGATGGATAAAGTCCACCTGCTCTTCTTTTAGCTGGAATTTTCCAACATACTTTTGTGTATTCAGCAAAACTTGAATAAAGCTAACAAAGTTTTCAACCACAATCCTGATAGAGGTATAACACTCAGGACTAAATTTTCAGTAACCAAAATGAAACCAGTAAGATATAGGTTATTACAGTACATACACTTAAACCAGGATTGAGGATATTTTTTTTTCCTGGTGCCGTCAAAAGTCTCACATATGACCTTGAGAAGTTCATGATTTCTCTGGAATTCACATCTGAGGAATGTTTTCTATCTTTTCTACATATATTGTAAACTCTTCCAACCAGGGTCTGTCTTATTGCATGTTTATTACAGTAAAAATCCCCAATTAAGTACCAAAACCATCATTGTTCTCTGAGTTCCAACAGTATATATAAATACACTAAGAATAATTTGAGTCTTTCAAACCATGCAAGTCAATGTCAGGAGACGTTCTGTTTCATTAAAGAGAATGTCAGGAGCCTCTTCATCCCACTTATTCTGCAATTGGTTAACATTCATCTACCTCACTGTGGGTAGAAACACCTCTCACTTTCAGAAGACGTGGTATTTTTATGCACACACTTATATGCAGCTGTTATTAAGAATGCAGTCACATCATTTTTTATTCTAATAGTGGGAGTACATAATCAGTTCGAGTGCTGTACTAGTAAGGAGAATTCAAGATAAATTATAAGTCGTAGATAATTACTATTAATAGAAAATATGCCTCAAGGAGAATGGAGTTATTAGATAAACATCATTGCAGTGCTTAGTAGCTCAGGAACGAATAAAAGAAAGGAGAATGAGTTGCTTTGGGATTCCTCCACCTTGTAGTAGTTGAAAGGATTTTTTTAGAATCCTTTCTGTTCCTAGCCACATAAATGTAGATTTCATTTTAGAAGAGGCATGCAAAACTACAGAACAGTGCCATCTTGAAACACTGCAATATTTGGTATTGTTGCTGAAGATGAAATAGCTCCTCAGCCAAAGCAAGGGCTCACTCTTGAATACTTCTTTGCCTCAACTGATCATTGTTGAACTTCCTTACAGCGATACTGTAAAACACAGGAATTAGTTACGAAAAGCAAGTTTTTGTGTATATGACCTGGATGCTTTAGATTTGAATTTGTATAAAAGTGACATAATTTACTTGCTGGTTCAAGTTTTGTGCTCTGTACTGGAAAAAATTTTCACAAGCCTGCCCTCCTTCCTCTCACCCTATCTCAGCTGGACAACTTGCCTGTCATTCTACTGGATGACAGATACTTTTCCTTTATTTTTTTTTTTTAATCATAAAAAAATAGAAGAAACATCCTTTCATCTTCAAGAGGAAAGTATTATTATTGAACCATTTGATTTGCTTGATACAGTGGTACAATCTTTGATTGGCCCACATTTCCTCCACATATTCACTGGCTGGTTTCCCTACCTGGGAAGGATTACCTTTAAAAGTTCCATGAAGCAAAGCCATTCCAAGCCAGCCTGCTTTGAGCCCTAAAGTGGTTGGCTGCTGCAGTACACTCCTGTAGCACACCTAAGGCGGGAGAGAAGAGACCAGAATGGCCATGCCTGAAAAAAAAAAAACAAAAAAACAAACAATAACTTACTAGCACACACCATGAAGTGGCTTAGTACTAAGAACAGATTGTTAACCTAACAGAGCAAAAGGTTTTAAAATTAATGTGTCTCTATTATATTGTCCAAACTATTGGAAAAATTGCTTGATTAAAAACCCTTTTACAGAGAGAGAGAGGAAAGAGACCACTGCAATATTACTTTTTCTAAATTGAACATAACTGGCTTTATTATGAATCCTTCCCCCTTCTGTAACTAAAAGAAACCAAAATTTTCCCCAGCTATTTTTAAAAGTTACCCACAGTTGTTTTAGACTAATCCCTTTGTGCTATTTGAAATCAACATGTTTCCCATAAACAAGAAAGGTTTTCTTCATTGTGGCCTCTGTGCAACAGGAAAAAAGAAGGCAAAACAGAAAGGTGAGGACTGAGGAATCTGTGTATAGGCTTTCCTGGCAGATACAGAGGGGCTACATTATGGTCTTTTAGTCAGGAGGGTATCTTTGGCAAGCAACACTTACCCTGAATTGCACTGTTTGCTTGTTCAGTTGGAGTAAATAATGTAGGATTATATTTAAAACTTTTATTCTTAAAAGTTCTTTTCTCCTTAAGTTCTATTCTTAAAATATTTGCAGTATTTCTGGCAATCAATGACATCACACTATATGATAATTCTTGACAAATTAGTCTGATTTCACACTGCTTTGCAGTCAAGGGCTGCAGAAGAGAAGTGTTTTCAGGCATTTTGTAGTCTGTATGCCCATAGGCAACGTAAGCATATAGAATATTTTCCATGGAAAACTTCCTTGGCTTACAAGTATTTCACATTTCACAGAAGGCTGATGCATTATCAATTTACAAACCCTGTTCAGTGTTATTTTTGTAAAAGCAATAGACTAGGTAATTGTTGAAAACTGAGCATTATATAAGGCATATAGGAAAAGTAGCACTACAGGTAAGTGTTCATGCTTGGAAAAATGAAACCGTTGTTGCTTACAACACTATTGATCTACAGCTCACACAGAGTGACACAATCAATTCCTAAGAGCAGTTATTTTCCAGCTAATCCCCTTTTAAATATTAGTTCTTTCTGAAAAATATATGGGGGAGGATGCACAGCCTCCTTGAATCACAAGTAATTACAAATTGTCTTTTTATCCCCAAAATGTCTTATAAACCTTTTGTTCTTCCTTTGCGTTCCACCTCCAAAGCTGGACAACGTGTGTAACTGAGGCAGTAGAGACAGTAGTAGCTGATCCCTATGGGATATTGGCCTGTGCAAGGCTGTTAGAAGCTGAGGAGCACCACTCAGGCAGCAGCCACATGTGAGTTGGCATAAGCACAGTCTTCTGTGGTTTGTGAGTGAAAAACAGTCCCTGTGGGAGTTACACCATAAATCACAATCCATATAACTGCTTGTTTGAATCTCTGTCACATTATGTGAGACTTCCCAGACACAGTTCTGTGGGTTTTTTATCAACACAAGCTCACAGACGTGTAACTCCCCTGTTGTATTGAATGCCAGTGCCAAGTTTGGCACAGTTTGATCACCCTCTGCGTAAAGACATGTCTCAGAAGGGACATCTGTGAACTCAAGTGGGAGGCAATGATGGACTTCTCCTGCCAGCTGGCTGAGGGGCAGCATGGATGTCAACTGAGAAACATCTGTTTGTCCACCTGCAAGAGTCAGGGTGGCAAGCTGCTTCCAGAGCAGTGGGGGAAAGATACAAATGCGTATTTTCCAATTACGCAATTGGGCTCTCCTGTCTGTTTTCTATTTGGGAAAGAAAATTGGCACAACTAGAAGTTACGCTTCATTAATGAACATATGGATCAAACTGGAGTCTGCATTACAGAACAGAAACAACAGTCAAAACAATTCTCAACCTCTACTCATAGTAATGACAAGGGTTATGATGTCTAGCAATCTGATGCAAAGAAACTTAATAGTGCTGTAATAGAGAAGAAATTACACGAGGAAATATTTAAACTAAAGGCTAGATTCCATGAAATGAATATTTTTTCTTTATAAGTCACAGCAGTCAAACGATTTGTCTTTGCGACACTTCGCAGAAGAGATAGTTCATGAATTAAGGAACCAATGCCATGGTAGCTGTATTTATTTATTTATTTATTTATTGTGGGTATGCCAAAGCAGCTCCAGGACATCTACATGTTTGTTGCCTTCGTTGGCCCCAAAGCAGGTGGCCAAACAGAAGCTTCACAGTGCTCTGCACAGTTCCACACTTGACTTCTGCATAATGACACTGGCTAGGTACACTAAGAGGTACCCAAAGCAGAACATCTAACAGCTGGTTTTGGTCCTTGCAGCATGGGTGTTCACCAAAATACAGAGCATTGAGAACCCCTTATTGCAATTTTGGACACTAGAATACTTTTCTATATGAAATATAAAGTAGAAAGGTGCAAGAACAAGGACTGAGCAATTTCAGCAAATCTTCTCAATTGTAATTTCTGACTAGCATCCTAAAATTCTCAGTGGTCATTCCTAAAAGCCTTCATATGAAACAAAATGCCATATTAAGAACAGTCACATAGTAATATGTTACCTCCTTCTTCCTTCCCATTAGTATTTAAAATTGGTATTTTAAAAAAACCCAAACCAAAACAGGTTCTAAATAAGTAAGGCTTTTCAAGGAAAGGAAAACTTCTGAGACAGAAATTTGGACAAATAAAATACAAAAGGAAAGCATGTAGCTCTTTCTGCCATTGTCCTGGACATAGCCTGAACAACGTGCACATGTACAGAAAGTGGAAGGATGCATATTAAAAAAAGCGAGGTGGAAATCTTTAGATAAGGACCTAACATTTCTGAATGACACCCCCATTTTTAATCAGGGGGTTTCCACAGTCAAATCCATCTTTGGGCTGAGCTTGTCAAAAGCTCCAGAACCAGATTTTCAGGCTCTCACTGTTGATGTTTGGAGCGGTATTTCCAAGGAAGGACAGCTGACAACGAAGTGCCATCATTAAGACCATAATACTAAACTTTCCTTTCAGGAAAGAACAAGCAATGTAACATATAAAAATAGTAACAGATATTCAGGATTGTTTTGTTGTTGCTCTATGTTTATTTTGTTGGCTTTCTTAAAGATGGAAATATCTCTTCCAAAACCAATATTTGACAAATGTCCTCACAAGGCTGACTAAAATTAGAATGAATAGAACTAGAATAACACAATGTCATATTAGTTTTCATCTGTTATTATTTTTAGCTCTCCATTTAACTGTGAATTATCATGAACAAAATTTGTTTCTCTTATTAATGATACAGTCCTCTTGCTCTTTCATGTGGGATCACTCAGATTGAAACACACTAATGAGGCTTTCAGAACTGAGCTCCTATTTCCCACTTTCTTTGAGCATTGCTTCAGAAAGCAGATTTGCTATTCGTGGAAGCAGAGAAGAGGAAGAAGCTTTAGAAATGAAGTCAGGGCAGGTCCAAGGAATGATCCTCAGGATGCACTGCTGCCTCATAAAGGAGGCTGGGGTGGGATGATGGAGGAAGGAGTCTGAGCTACCTGCACCCAACAACTTCCCAGCAGTACCTAAGGATTACTTTTTCAAAGGTGCATGGCACTCCTTAATTTATACAGAATCAGAGAGGGGATGAGCAATATGGGTCCATGCTATACCTGAGTAATTCAACTGGGAACCCAGCACTTCCAACAGGCTGAGAAGCAGAGAATGAATGGCCAAGAAAGTCTACAGGAGTTCCCTTTTAAACAGCACTAACAAAGCTGCAGCTCTCAAAAACAAAAACAGTCAGACAGATACTTTATCATTCTATAATAGGTTTTTGGTCAAGACAAAATAAATGTTAAAATACATCATCTTGTTTTCAGTAGTGTCTTAAGCCAGCAAAATAAATAACAAAAGCCTAAGCAAGCTATAACTGAAAGGTTTAGGTTAAGGAGCTTTTTCTACTCCTATTCATACATTAGAAATACATTTTAAAATCTAGAATAGTGTTATTAGAAATCAAGAAGCCTACAATAAGAGAAAAAATTTTGAGAGAATCAAACTTACTCAGAAAAAAGCATTAGAAGGGTGTAGTTCTAAAAAAGGACAAAAATAAAAACCTGCAAATATTAACAGGAAGGCAGGAAGAAAAAAAATGAATACCAAACATCATTCCAAAGCCTCGAGAAGGTGATTTCAAAGGAAACAGGGAGATAAATAGATGACAACATGCATATTAATGAGCCCAAAGCAATTCTCAATTACAGTTCATTATCATTAACCATTTGAAAAGTAAAAACCAGATAAACAACTCAGCCTACTCTAGCAGGAGTTGAAAATTGCCTGGCAAGAGATGCTTCCCTCTCAGGAATTCTAAGTAAAGGCAAAAAAGCCTCTGAATGTAACACTTAGGATTCAATTCAGATAATGAAAAAGACCTGGGGAAAGGGGATTGAGTTGCATTATCCAGAAGGGCAAAAAGCGAGACCCAGAGACAAAACACTATTAATAATATTTTGTACCCTCTGTTAAAAACATCCTCCCATGCTGGCACACATTAATACTCCAGTCTGAGCACCAGGTTTTAGAGCAACTCCCCTGACCTCTCCACCTTCATTTAACCTCTCCTTTTCACACTCAGCCCTATTCATTCTGAAATAATGCCCCATCAGCAGGTTTCAGGGTCTGCTGATTGTTTTCTTGGTGCTCACTACTGTAGAAACCTTCCCTGAAGACTGCTGACTAAATACAATTCCCATGCAACTGCATACATGCTGTGGATCTATCCACAGCGCACATATTATAGGTTCAATGTCAAGGACTTCTTGCCTTGTAAGTATAAAATGAGTCATCTGCCTTGTTTAGATCATGAATTAAGTTTTGGGAGGAACAAGGATATCAGAAGGAGACAGGATTTAGAAACTAAAAGGACAAACTAAGGCTGGTAGAGAAACTTTGGGAAGAAGACTCATCATACTTGCTGTAAAGACTACAACATGTTCTATTTGTCACACTGAGGAAGTTTTAGAAACTTTCCTTCTCCTCTCAGAGAAGACTTCCATGGTGACCCTAAGCCATCACGCAACCTCCTGTGGACAAGTGTCTAGAAACCAAGAAGTTGCAAAAAAACTGAAGGGGTTTTGGTGACCTGCAGGACCAGGAAAGGAGGGAGCACATATCACTCAGCAGCTAATCATCTCTGCCATCTACCAAAAGAAACAAGTTTCACTCTTGAGAGTCTGGCATCCAGCATTTAATTCACAGACCAGATGAAGCACCTCAGAGAAATTGCTGGAGCACTCTTCTGCAAAATTGAGTTTGGCACCTCAGAGATTCCCAGAGTTATACCTTGGAGTTAACTCCTCTGCTGACAAGTGGGGTGTAACTGTGCTTCCCGGGGAAGACCGCCCTCTATCAAGGCCCTCTGTGAGGCTTTGTGCCTTATGGATGCTGTGGGTATCCCTGTGTAGCACAGAGACCTTGTGCACCACCTCCGCTGCCCCCAGCTGCATCACCCATGAATGGAAGGACCCTACTGCCTTGGTGCAGGCAGCACTTCCATGTTCACAACTTCATCAATAGTGTAATCTGCTTCAAAACTATTTAATCTATATTCTAAAGTCTATTTCATCTGTATTCAAAAATAGCTAAAATCAGTGTCGGAAACATTCTTTATAACTTTTATAAAGCAGGCTGCTTTAAACTGTTATTGCCATCCTACATCTGGTGCGGAGCGAATCAAGCATTTGTCTAACACTAGATGCTCACAATTTCTATGAAGATTCTATTTGTTAATAACAAGCTGACAATTTGTGCATACTATTAGAAATATAAACTGTTTGAGTTTGTTTAGTGGCACTACATGATGAAGTTAGACAAAGAATTTCTTCAGAAGTTCTGTTTCTTTCAACAACACAATACATTTTTGCTCTGTGGTGAAATCAAGCACTCATTCTGTTCTGTACAGTATAGATTTCATACTGCTTTTTTTCCAAAGCTGTTATTGTCTAGTCTTAGTCAGAATTACAAAACAAGTGCTAAGACTTGAAACACAGAGGAACAAACCCACAATTTTGAAGCCTTTTCTCTAATGAAATTAGCAGAATTGATGCCCAGTTCTACACAAATACTTCTAGCACCTCTAAGTGAAAACAATATTTTCCAAGCTTTTGATACAGTAAGCAGGAAATGTACATATATGTAGTTGTTAAATAGTTGCTTTGATCACTAAAATTTAGGAATTTAGGTCACTAAAAATTTAGGAATTTTATCCTGATATTAAAAGCGTTTTATTAGTCCCAAAATATATATCCTTTCAAGAAATAATTACATAATAGCCTCTGTGTAGTACATAATCTTGACATTTTTTTAATTCAATGTTGGAACACTGTGGGATGCTTTCCCATAAGAATAAATATTTTCAAAATAATTATTCTTTTGTTTCCTGGAACCGTACATGGTCACTACAGAGTCTGGGAAAACAACAGAAATAATTAATCTGGACAAAGAACCCCAAACTGCAAGTCTTGTTCATGTACTCAGACATCCTTCAAACACTTAAACTAGACTTAACCTACCATAAGCTCTTTGACTGAGAGGGGCCCTAATGACCTTTCTTTTAGCAATTAAGAGTACCTCTTCTGCATTCAGATCTGTTTAAGCAGTCAGAGTTGGGATCAAAAAAAATCATGGAATAGAGAAGCACACAACAGTTGAGACCTATTCAAATAACTCGCTCACCTGTTAAAGTACCTACTGATACCTGCATCAGATCCATGATGCTCAGGTAACAAGTAAGAATGCTGTAAAATGACCTTCCCAAGAAGAAATTTTTACATAGGATTATTACAATTTTGTATTTGTTCATTAAGTGATTTTCTGTTTTATTTGTACAAGACCTACACAGATTCACACAATTCACTGGCATCTCACATATTTATGAAGTTTCATTTACTCTTAGTAGTGGCAGTGTGATTTATGTGACTTCTGGTAAGCAGGTGGAGAAATCACAAATCTCTTTACCAAAGCCTCTGAAGAAGCCTCCACCATCAGCTACTATTCTCCCATTCTTAGAGTCACTGTCATATACAGCATTAGAAAAAGAAAAGGGAAGTTGATAATTTATATTAATTTTTTCCTTGCAGCTTTCATTAACAAAGTTCACTATTAAAGACATTTTCTGCTTTATTACTCAATATTACAACAATGCTGCATTGTTTAGTTTCAGAAAGACATTTCAGTGTAATATCGACTGTTGAAAGTCTCTTGCAGACTACCAAGCCAACAAAAGTTTTACTAATAATTTCAATAGGCATAAGATGTCAAATTCACATTAAGAAACATATTCTGATGTGCCAGTAAGCAATGCAATTATAGGGGTATATTACCCATCTGTCATTTCACTGCATTGCTATTGCAATAAAACAGCGGGTTTAACTAAATGCTTTGATGTCATCAGCATCTATGAAAATGGAGTATAACAAATGTGTGAATGGGAGACCTCTCCAATCTGGAAGTTAATTTGCATGACATTATGACCTTGTTTGCACTGCAGAATATTAAAATATTCCGTTTAGAAAACACTGGCATTTTGAATACCCAGGAAATGCAATGCTGAGGTCTTATAGGTTATTAGTTATATTTCAGCTTCCTCAATTTTTTCCAGATGGATCTAATATAAAAGAAAATAAATTCTTATGAGAAAAAGGGTAGGGTTTTTTTCTTTAAAGTTCCAAAGTTAACACCTATTAAGAGAACAGTGCCAAGATACTGCCCATCTTCATTGCTAATATTGCACTACATTTTAGAGGAATATGCATGCTATCATATTCTCTAAGAATTTATTTTATTCTAGATAAAATTATTACCTGTATTTTCAGCTTTGTAAGAGGCTGAATATTGTTGCTATTATTATACTCATTAATGAATTAATATAATGAAATAAGGCAGTAATACACTTATCATCCAACAGCACAAAATATTCAGCACTTACAGCTTTAACTAAGCCATAATAGTTTATTACTCTTGAAGACAACTAAAAGGAAAAAATAAACTAAAAGCAAAGCTCTAGCTTTAGTTACTACTTGCTTTGGCTTGCAGGGATCAGGACCAGAGCCTGTGCTGTCCTGCTGCCCTCCCGTTCCTGATTGCTGACTTAAAACAGTCAGGACCAGAGGTGCTCAGTTGAGATAAGTGAAAGGGAAGTCTGTGGCCAAGAAAGGGCTGAGCTGTTCCCAGCTCCTAAGGATCGCTGCAGTTGACAACATTCTCAAAAGGATCAGTTTATCAAGTGCCTCATCCTGCACAAGATGCTGACCAACCTGACTTCTCCAACAGGAAAACAAAGTAAGAGACAGCAGATGCACACTCACATCTGTGTTTAGAGTAAATGATATTTTGATGCAAAGTCTTTTTTATTAATGGAAGATAAGCTCCAGAATTATTTTGGGAAAGCATTATAAATCCTTCAACCCTATAAATCATGCCATTGCATAGGAGTATATGACTGCTGGTGTCTGCATTTGGGAATTCACCATGAGGTTCAGGATGCTGAACGTTTTCCCTAAATGCTCAGCTTCTGGACTGGCTGTTTGCAAAGTATTCATCCACAACACACCAAGAAAAAATTTATTTTTGTACTTAGGTTAAGCACTCCAAACTCTATTGCAAAAAGGGATATAAATATCCTTAAGGCAGGAAAAAGATTATCTAACAGAAGTCCACAGCTAAAGAATCGTATCTTCATACAGAGCCAACTACTCCTTTAAAAAGTACCCAAGATCAACTCTTGTTTGTTGGAAAATGGTACTTACTAAATCACAATCTTACCATTTCAAGATCTTAGAGATGCAGAATCTTCCAATAGCTGGTCATAGTGCTCTTATTTTTCTACTTATTGTTTTGCTTGTATTTTCTCCAATATGTTACCACATTGCTCTTAATGAAAATATTCCCAGAAGTATATCTGGGACAGGAGAGACAAGTGTAGCCAAAAATCAGCTGCATCATTCACAGCCCTTAAATTAGAGGGGAATGCAAAGTCCCTGCAGGCCCATGAGTGCACATAGCCTAGCCCCAGGGGCAGGCTTAGCCCTATTCCATTTAAGTGGAATTCACACATCGTTCAGGCACCCAGCACACTAAAGGAGTCTGCAATCTCTGACATCAAACTCAGTTATGTATCCAATTTATATCCCATGAGATTCTTTGGTGATACAGTTATTTCATCTGTAAAACAAATATTAGCTGTCTTCAGGGAAGGGGATGGCCATTTCATTCAGAAATCAGAAGAGAAACCTAAAGGTCTTCTCAGAAAGTAGAGCATGTCTGATGGTGGGATGCGAGGATGGAGGTCCTACCTGTAGTCATGCTGGTGACAGTCCAGCAGGGGAATGCAGAGCTGCACCAGTCTCTGTTGCAGTTATTTTCCCTTTCCATTCCTGCTCTGTTGATTCTGTCCCTGCGCTTCTTGCCTTTGCTGCTTTCTAGACTGCTTAGACGTTGTCCAAGTATCATCATACCTATTTGACACCGATATCTCCTCTTCCTCCAGGAAGTACAGAGCCTAAGCTATTTCCTCTGATCCTTACACCTCAGAGAGGCCATCATGCACTTATTAGCTGCAAAATGTAAAAAAAAAATATTCTTAGGTGACTGTTTTCAGAAGACATTGTGAATGCCACAGAGTGTTGAGTTACATGTATGATATTAAGCTTTCATTCAAAGGAAAAAATCATTTCCATTCTTTATGGGCACAGAGATTAGTTCTGAAATTTGTGCAGAAGTTTGTTGCACTGGCTGACAGCTTGTGCCAGCAGGCCTGAGTTTATGTAAAAAGAGTGATAAATCCAAAGCACACCACTTCACAGCACAGACACCACCTTTGAGGACTGCTGGGTGCATAGCAGGAGTAAGCAAATGCTGGAGACTCCTGGTTATATCTGAACAGAACAGGAGGTGTGATTCACAGCGTATCTAGAAGTGCTGGTCTTCCCTTAGCATCTCAGGAGCCCTCCAGCCTTCATCTCCATTCTTGTGTGGCTTGCTTCCCTGAAGCACAAAGGATTGGAGAGCTGGCTAGGAGGGATTCACATGCCATGATCTGAGGACACCTATGTCCACATAAATAGTAGTGTTGTGTCCTGCAGTTCAGATGTGGGTCAGGCGACTTGACCCAACCAAGCAGATGACATTCAACTGCTGCAGTATTTAAAGTGGTACTGAAAAGGGAACTTGCAACACACATGTTGCTACTGACTTTTGCAACAATTTCTGAAGGATGAGAGTCAGCAAGGCTTTTTTTTGTTATTTTTGCTGGAGGGAAATTTCAACCTGAAAGGGGGCAATTAGAGAAAATTTAGCCAAATTACAATTTAAAGAGGAATAAAACATTTGCAGATGAACTACAGACTGTTCACTGAGTAAATTTCCAAGATTTGGATACTTCCTAAAACACCTCTGAATTCCTGTAGACTATTGCCCCAGCTACTTTCGGAGAAAAATACACTCTGACTGAATCCATTTTGCAAAGATACCTAGAACAGAGTGCAATGCTATACTCTTAAGTGACCTGAAAATGGCATCATGGTGGCTGCTTCCTTCAGTGCTATTGAAAGCATTATGCCCTCTTCATGAAAACTAGGCAGGCCATAAAGGTAAATATGCCCCGAAGCATTTGGTTACCAGCTATGGCCAGCATGCTTGTTTTAATAGTGTTCCAGGCAGATATCAGGAACTTAAGAAAAAAAGCTATTTCATTTATAAATTAAAAATATAATACTGAAACCATAACTTCTAAAGACCTAAAAAAAATAAGTAAAAATTTTGAGCCACATAAGTCTGTTATGTACTGGCAAAGCACTTAGAGTTCAGTCACACATACATATACATATGTAGATTTAGCCTTATGGAAAAATATAATTTCATTAATTTAGAAGCAGACATGATTGTTTTCTCTTAGAAAAAAGATCTACCAGTCATGTCTTTCTAATTTGCTTGTATTCTGCAAATCACATAGTTGTGCCTGATATTGACACAAAGAATGTGTCTTCCCTTTAGCGGCAGATGAAGGAAGATTTGACAGGAGTTTGTTTCAGAGAACAAAATCTGACTATCTTTTTTACTGTGCCAGTATTTAGTTCCTTCTCCTGGGCAATCCAGTCATCTTACCCAGCCCAGTTTACAGGCTAATCCTGGACCTTGGCTACAATAGGTTTGTCACACTAAAGGGCCACAAGTTTAAGAGGTTCTTTGCTGAAATAGGCGATAATTTCAGATTTATTTGGTTTGGTAGCATTATTGGCAGGTTACACCACTCTGAGTCAGCATACGATTTATCAATGTATTTCACGTTATGTTCATTTATGTATATTTTTTCTTTTCCTAAAGGAAATATTCCATTCATTCCTTCTTAACTTTTCATTATTTTATTTCAAATGGTATAAAGATGCACTCTCCTCAAAACATTCCACCAGATGAAATCTTTAGGAAGATGCACTACTGCTTCAAGGACTTATGAACAAAACTCAGCTAGGAGTGGTGTGTGGGGAGAAAACCAAGGATCTCCATTGCTTTCTGTTGTAACTTGGGATCACTTCTTAACAAGGGAAGCTTCATAAATTTGGGATATTTTATGTTTTGATTCAGAGGTCTTTGTGAAAACACCCATCACGCCACTTCGAAGGGTGCATGTGCCTGGGGGAAGAAGAAGCTTTCTCTGAGTAACAGTTACTTTGCTCAGGCAGATGCATCTGATTTCAGACATGAATTATGCCCCTGGTCAGATAACACATCTGAAACCTAGATGCTCTGCTGGCTTGATATGGCCATTCCCCACTCACCCCAAGTTTATATATAGCAAGAATATTTGTGTGTTCTGAATCATTATTTTTCTTTGAAATATCTAAAAATACCATTGCTGGAGGAAGCCAGCCATTTGAACTAGGTATATTTAGTCTTCTCCAGCTGCTGGAAATGCTGATAGGATTTGAATTTATCAGAATTTTGGTTTAGACTGCAGGTTTTTTTCTTAGCAACAGTTGCTATGCAAATTATTCAGTTTCTGCTGCAACTGATGCTGGATAGAGATTTGAAATATCAGATTCTTAATCTTTGCGGTAAAACACATCAAGTTCTTAACCTTTTAATGTGTTGAAAGTTGACAGCTATATCAACAGAATCCCTTGCCTTTCCCTACTGCTTTCCAGCAGTGAATTCTTCATGCTTAATCACACAGAGAAAAGTTAGGGTTTCTAATATTCCTAGTATTGCACAAGAGAGCAACCAGAGATAAGAATGTCCTTCTCTGATTACCACAGAGCACTCAGTTCTTTGGTAAAGGGGAAAACACTAGTCTAGTGGCAGTGGCAGACTCTTGAGGGAAAAATGGGCAAAAAGCAAAACTGCCATCCAGCATTAAGTCTGCTAATATCTTTGTGAAGTTTGAGTCAATTTCTCATTCATTGTACAGATAAATCAAGACACGACCAGGTTAAGTCAACTGTGTTAAAACTGCACAGAACTAGGAATAGAACAATCCCGAACTCCCAAATTCCCAACATTCAATGCAGGTCTGTAATAATGAAGTACTCAGTACTGCTAGTCTTTCCCAGGTCACTTCTTGAAGGTACTGAATTTCCATTACCCACTACTATGTATTTACACAGAAGCATAACCTGTCTTGTTCTGCCAAGAGTGGCAGTTGGGGAACTAACCTAATGCTATCACTGCCATTAGAAGTAGATACTCAGATATGGACTGAGTTCTATCATATTTCAGTCTAGTTTAAGCAAGGTTTCAGTGTTTGAGCTTCTCAGTAAACCAGAGCTATAGTTGCTCAGTCAGGACTTCTCTTTCTGCTTCCAAAAAATCCCAAGAAGTTAATACAAGTGCATGAAAATTAATTACTGAGAGATTTTTGTGTTCAGTCTGAAGCAAAAAAATAGACTGCTAATAGTTTGAGATCATACTCAAACATGTTTCTAGAGCTACAAATCTGAACAGCCTTCCCTTAACCCAGCAAAAGGATGGTTTAAAGCCAAACTTTCAGCTCCTTGAGAAGTTTTATATGACAAACATAATTTATCCTTTTGCGTTTCTAATATTCCTGGGGAGGGGTGTGAGTGGGGAGGGAAATAATCACCAATGACCAACTGGTAACTCCTGAACAATACACGAGCACATGCAATACATGAGCACATGCAAGAACTGCAGGTCTGTGGTTACATTTCACATAATGCTGTAGCACAGATCAACTTGAGGGAAACCTTTAGTTTTCAGCTGGACTCAATGGCAAGTTCAAGTCAGACGCAGAGGCATGACTAAAATGACTGAGGTGTGGAAGCACTAAGGAAAAAAGCTAACTCTGAAAGCTAACTATGGGATGAAGAGTCACAAGTCTATAGAGATCTTCAAAAACTGAAAAGAAGCTGGACTATTTGGAAAATTTCATGATAAGTTATAGTTCTAATACTTCTGCTGGGTGTGTTGATATGGTATTACTGCAGAGCTTGAGCTCAATCTGTACATGCCCTTCTATAATCAGTGATTACTTTTGCAAATGTCATACTGATTAGTCAGTCTCATTGTCAGAATTGTGCATTTCTGTTTTGTGTAAACAATCATTGAACAAGAAGTCCTCTTCCAAGGGCATGACAGGCACATACATTATGTAATATCTTACATTAGAGAAGTGGAGAGCACAACATCTGGGACCTTCTAGACTCTCCAGCTAAAGATGGTGTATCAGCAAAAAGATGACTTTTATTGTTGTGAAGAAGATAATCTAGATTTCAGTTATTATGTTAAGTAGCATACAACGGAAACAAATTCATAGTTTAGATACTCCCTTCCTCAACTGCTATAAGCTACTACAGTTCAGCAAATGTACTGTGCACTAACTTACCTTCTTCTTTGTCAGCTGTGGAAGGTGGGCATTTTGAAAGACATGACAATGAGTACCATACAAGCCTTTTGTATAGGTAGCTTGGGGAGCAGGGAGGGGGGTAGCATGTATTGCAGTAACTTCTTTGTGAACCATTAGTAATGGATTTACTGAACTGAACTAAGAAGAGACAAAATGCTAATAAAAGCTTGCCTTGGGCACTGTTGTTTGGGTTTTTTTAAGAAATTCTATTACCATCTCCATCATCTGAGCATTACAAAAAACTTCATCTAACTTTATTCAGAAGAACATTAGTTCCTATGGCAGAAGAGCTGCTGTACCCCACTTGGGGTGAACACCCTTACTTGGCATGTCTGCTCTTTTGTGCAAGGTTCATCCCATCTTGTGCTAGACATGCTGCAACCAACTCCACCTCAACAGGGAGTTTAGACTCCTTTTAAAGACAGTGGGGAGAAGCAGGTTTGTTCTAGCTAGAACTAGTCTCATTCTGAGGCAGTTGTCTGATATAGTGGACAAAAATCACATCCTAGAAGTGAGCCTCTGAGGGAGTCTAGCTGACCAGCTCAGACATAGACACCTGTTTGGCAGGGAGTTAAAGTCAGATGAGGAAAAAATCACAACCGTTCAATACGCAGCCTTAGTCTTGTGCATATCTGAAGCCTGTGCAGAAAGTTATCAGACAGATCCTGAATGAGTATTTTAATAATTATTTTCAAACACTGAGGATTACCAGACAGCTTCCTTCATTCTTCCCTCTGCTTATTCTTAATATCAGTGAAGAAGTCTTCTTCTGCCTCAAGAATTGTCTCTTCCATTATAGCTTTAGCCATTAATATGTTTCTGATAATTTTTTTTCTCCCAGGAATAAGCAGAGTCCTCTGAAGCTTTTTTGTGCCTTTTAGGCATGACATGCTTCAGAGACAGTCACAAAATAGGGCCTGTCACTAATGGATTGAACAGATGGGTCAACAAGCAAAAGAAGAAGGGGAGGAATATCCTGTTGTAATGAGTGTTGTAATCAAATTGTCCCCTTCCACTTTATGAATTACTAGTGTTCTCTGAGTGAAGAATAAAGAAAATTACTCCTTGTTTTCAGCAGAGTACCTGTTCCTTGCCCAAGGAACACTGTGCTCACCTAGGGCAATTAGAAGAAATCAAATTAGTTTGGCCCTATAAATTTAAAGTATTGGCCTCAGGTATTTTATATTACAAATTGCACATTATGGATACTCAATTATATTTTTGGTATCATTCCTAGAAACATAACATAAAAATCATGAAAATCCTGCAAGTCTATGATAAAGTCGTAAGATGGTCCCTTGCAAGAGTGAGGAAAGATAACCCTATCTTCACATAAAAAGGTTCAGCATGATAGGCTATATTTATTTAAATATTTGTTCATTTTTCATTTCTTGTAGCAAATAAAAAGAACTATTATCATGAATTAGATAAAAGACTCTATAAGTTATTATGATGACACAGCAAATTTAGTGTTTTGAATTTGCTGTTGGACTATACATTACTAAGATTGAGATTTGAAAGCCAAAGTTGATTTTCAACTATGAAAGACCCTTATTGCTTCCTCCTCTCTACCCATTGCTTAGGTATGTCTTGTATTTTTTCTTTTTACATAGCCTCAGCAAGCTCAGACAAGAAAACTAATTGCTTTGCTGTTTTAGAAATTGCTGTGAGCATTCCACTGTAGAGAAGCTGTTTTTCTAAAGCAAACATATATGAATTTCTGAGATAGAAAGGCTTCAATCGACATCAGAGGGCTTTAGAATTGCTTCTTACTGTTTACATACTTTTTAACAAGGCTGAATTCCCTTTGTAGAAATCATTAGTGCAAAATTCTTTAGCAGACTACATTCACTAGAAGTCATTTCTGTTGCTGTTTATTCTGAAATGATTTAACAGTCAAAGCAAATGAAGGTCTACTGCAGTAAAAGAACAACTTCTTGCTGTGCCACTCTGTGCCACTGCATGGAATAAATACAGAGCAGACAGTATAACAGAATTATAGCAAGAGTGATTTGAACCATAGTCATTTTTCTAATATGTTTAGTACTGACCACTACTGCCTGTTACATTGATCTAGCTAACAGACAGAGTTCAGGTATTTTTGGTGTCTCGTTTCCCAGCTTTTTTTGTAGAAGTCAGATTAATTTATCTGACCATAGTCTCACAGCACTATAAAAAGCCAAAATCCTATGTCCAGTTAAAGAGGTAAATACATTCCCCAGTTAAAAGCCATACTTTCTTATGAATCTGTCTCTAGTGAGAATCCTTTCTTTATAATTTCCAAATCCACAAGGTAGGTTTGGAACAGCATAGTGTCAGACCTTACTCCAGCTTCCACGGTGTATTCGAGGTAACCCTGACCGACATGGTCATGATAGCTGTTATAAACCAAGTAACAACTAAATCTTTCATCAAATCACTTAACAGTGATCCTTTCTGGTGATGACAGGGCCAGGCTGTCGACCCTGAAAACCTTAGTGGAATAAACCAACAATCCTAACACGTAGAATTTCACAAACTCAAGGCACAGTGTTTCCAAAAGCAATCTCTGATCTTTACCCTTTGTTCAAACTTGCTTCCTTGGCAGCCATCAGCTACTGAATTGAACAAAAGACCTGAAGAAATTTCCCCCTTCGTATCAGAACTAAATCATATTATATGTGAAATTTTTAAAAGAAATAGAAACAAAACCACATATATCTTCTGCTATATGAACTCTATTGAGTTCCTACTGAAAAATTCTCAGACTAGTCATGCACCAGCCCACAGATAACTGCACTTAATATTTCCAATATTTGACAACACTACTACTTAAGTTGTGAGCCAGATTTAGAGCATAAACCATAGAAGTTTGATATACAAAGGAAAGAGGTAGCTGAGTGAGTCCATTTTCATCAGCATTCCTCTGACACCAGCTTTAGTTACCTGGAGACAGCTCATGTGGTCATACATAGCCCGTTGTGGTGCTTATTGTAGCCATGAAAAATATCAGTGCTGTCCTTTTTGGCTGGAAGGAAGGGTATTGCTTGCTGGGCAGGAGAATGTTATCAAATACAATAATAAGGGACCCTCAAGCAACTTGGGATGGAGTGTAAAAAATTCTTCCCTTTATTAATTTTCAGTTTGTTTAAACAAAACCAGGAAAACTGAAAAAAGGAACCTGACCCTAGTTGGAAATTTTTAGTCTTCCAATACGCACATGAGACTGAGGAAACAAATTCCCCTGAACTATGTTTTGAACATCTTTAAATGTTAAATTTCTCTGCTCTTTAAACTGCTTTGTCAAAAGAGACTGCCTTACACTTGATAAATTCCACTTCAATCAGCAGGTGTCTCTCTCTATTTATGACTGAGAATAATAAAAAAATGGTTAATCAGTCAAAAATGTATATAATCAAATAAAGAATAACTCATAAAAACTCCAGGAGACAGTGTCTGGAGGTGATTAATAATTAACATTCCCATTTTCAAAAGGAAGTTTTATTCTTAGAGGTGACTCATTTTCCAATTCAGAATTCTATCTTCCTTATTTGCTTTAATATCCTCTTAGAGCAAACAGAAATAGTCTTCCCAAAAATTCATAACTCAAAATTAAACTCAAATGCATTTTAATAACAACACTTGCTTTCCAGAGGTTAATGTGGAGACTGTTGTTTCCCTGGCTTTATGTATTTCAAGAGAGATCAAGCTGTTACTATACAAAAGGAATACTCTTCAGAAACGGATGAAATTAATTAATTATAAGCACTGTGCAAACATATATTCTTGCTTGTCAAAATGGCTTCCATTTGCCCATAGCAAAACATTTACCATAATGCCATTCATAGCTTCCTCTATTCCATGCAGAAATCTTTGAGAATTGAGATTGGAGATTAAAGGGTTTGCTCCAATTCTAACGTACAATTAAAAAAAGAATAGGTGAGACAGGAAATATTTGATATGTAGTAAAGAAATCAAGGAGCTGCAGTATTTACACAAACCCCCTGCAGAACAGACTGACAGAATTGCTGTAAATTATTCCTGTCTAAAAAGAATTTAGTTTACATTTTCTAGTGAACCGTGGTCAGTACAAATTCCTTGTAGTTTCACTATCCAGAACTCTTTAACACTTAAAACTCTATGACTTAATGAAAATCACAGCATAACTTTCAGCAGTAAATCTCTTTCAAAAAGAACTCATGTGCTCAGACTGCCAAGTAAATTTAAATACAGTCCTTACAATGGGAGAAAAATTTCCTGTAGTGGTGTGAGCAGGTATCAGGTACATCAGTATCCTCTAGTCCAGCTCTTACAGACACTGCACATGAGCACTGTCTCTGCCAGAGGGCTCTCTCAGGGGCTCTTACAAGCCTTTTGTTAAAACACCACCACCAAACTGAGGGTAGGATTGATTTCCCTGTCTCTGATGGAGTGGGCCCTTTTCTGGATAATGCTTAATCATCCCTGCTAGAAATCTTTTCCCTGGGGCTTATGGAAAGACTTCTAAAGAGAAAATCTTGTGCTTTCAGAATGGCAGGTATTTTCAAAAGCAATGTTCCCAAAGGAGGATAACCTCCCTACAAGGTCTTTACTTTTCCACTTTACCCAGCTTCACCAGCTGAGCACCGCACCAGCATATTAGCATGCTCAGCATCCCCTTATGAAAAAGCATAAACATTTCCAGCAAGGGCACTCTGTGCAAGCTTGTCTGCTAAGTGGCTTTGCCTTCTCCTTAAGATATGCTTAAAATAAAGCAATTCTCAGCAAAATAAAGTCCCTGTTATTCCTTTTCCTATGGAATATATTCAGAGCCAGGACATTTTTAGACCCTCTCCACTAACTCCTGTGAGTTTGCATCCAGCCCCTCCATCCTTTCATGGAGGGAAGATCTTATTACAGGCAAGGGTGACTGCCCTGTGCCTGCACTTTGCTGCTGCACTAGCAGTGCATCTCTGCGGAACTAGGTCCCTGTGCTTCAAATGCACACTGTACTCTGTAGGCAAAGGTTAGTCCTGGGCAACAGATGTATGTCATTATCTCAAAAACAGTACAGAAGATAGCACTGATGTAATGGTTACACATGACATTGCAGATGAGACTTCAGTATTCCTGTTTGGCATGACATTTTATGGGGCAGTAATAGTGGGAGGAAACCTATTGGCTCTGTTTAGTTTTTAACACTACTAATTAGCAGAGTTAAAGTGCCAAAATCATTCACCAGCTCCTTTCAGATTTATCTATATTAGTTATATTTTCTGGAAGAGTACAAAACCACAGCCCACTTTACTAACTTATCAAAGGTTATTATAGTGGCTCCATTTTCTTGCCATTTGCAATTAGTCCCAAGGGCTCTGCAGCAAAGGCTTTCCTTGTGGTTATAGACAAATAAATGATTCTGACTTGAAGCTATGAGTATTAAATAAAACAAATTTATAAGAATTATTTTTATAATATTCATGGCTACAGATCAGATAGTCACTAATTAGTTTTGATTTAACCAAAGATATAAAATGAGACTAATATATATGCATATATATTGCTAAATATACATACATACACATATCTGTACATATATGTTGCAAGTCAACATCAACTTCAAAGAACAGATGCTGACTAAGACTATTCTGAATATCATTTTGTTTATGCACAATGGTACAACAGAATCTATGATTTCATTTAATGACACAAATGGATTTGAGCTACTGAAGTTTCATCCCAGCAGAAATAACCATTTCGCACTTTGTCGTACAGTATGGATTATATATACTGCTAGATCTTAACTACAATTTGAAATACTTAAAATCCTTTACACAGTTCATATGAATTTTACATTTGCCATTTATTTCTCGCATCACACAGAGGATCTGACTAATTAAAAATACATATTACATAAACAGAAACAACAGAAGACAATCAAAGAGAATATCCAGGTTGATTCTTCAATTTAGTAAAATACTTAAGCTTCAGCTCCTCTGAGTTCACTGGAACTATTTATATACCTTAAATCAGTTACACACTTCAGACTGAAGGCCCCAGAAGAATTTAGCTATATTGATAATCAGTATGGAAAGACTTCACACTTTCATGCCCACTTCTGGCCTAAGCTCCATCTTGAGGTAGGCAAGTGGGCTTCATAAGTCCAAAAGGATGGATATCTCCAAGCTGACTGCACAGAAACAAGTGCAACTCAGCCACCAAAAACCACAGGAGCAGAGTAGAGTTTTGCCCCCCTCCAGGGTGTACTTAGCTGTCCCAGCCAGCACAGCTAGAGTTACAGGAGGAGCAGATGGAAAACATTGAGACGCTGTAGGTGTCTCCTACTGCACTACTCATAGGTGCTTATACTTGATTATGCTGAGCACAGAATAGGAATGAGACTAGCAGAGAAAAGAATAGAAGCTTAATGAAATCTACCTTTTAAAATGCCGACGGATATCTTTTTTAAAGTGTTATAAATATAGACAATACAATCTCTGGCAAAGCCCCCAAGCCTTCAAATCTATAGTTAGCTCAGCAAGTGAACAGAAGTAGAAGCTAAACTGAAAGTGGTGGTATATATTTTAAGAGAACTAATAAATCATTCATCAACCTTTAATTATCATACTCTATAATCACAGAATCAAGCAATAAGCATCTCATATCCAAATTGAACACTTCTACCTGGCCATTGACTAAAATTGGGAAGCACTTATAGACTTCAGTTTTGTTTTAATTATAGACAGCCCAATTTCAATCTATTTATTATGTCATTTGCATCTCTTCCTAAAAAATACATATGCATTTCAGCATCTTTAATTGTGTGATTAGACCAATGACACTAATATCTGCAAGCTTGTTTCTTTTATTTTGAATAATATTGCTTTGGTACCAGAACAGATCTGTTCTGAAAATACTTGCTCACATTTTACTGAATTTTAAGAATGTTCTTCAGTATTTTAAATAAAAATTTAAAAAAATATTTTCTTCCTTGACCTTCCTCATTGTGATTAACACAATTTTAAAGTGCATTATTTCTATTGCAGCTCATGAAGTTTTACCTGGGACTCCAGTGAATCTATTATGTCTCCATCCCAGAGTAAACAACCTGCTAACAAACCTCCATGTCCTTGTAAGAGATGGAAAGGGCTAGAAATCACTTTGATGTCAGAATCCCCCCCATAATTTTTAGTATGAGGAATATTACATAACTTGGATAGTTAACATATAATTTAAGAACATTTTACTAATTCTGAGAAAAGGTTAATTAAGGTAATTCAGAGATAACAGAATTATTTTAAACTAAATGCCAAGTTTTGTTAAAACATCTCAAAATCAAACCCTAACTTTATCAAGTTTTCCTACCAAGAGAACACATTAGCAAATGTGTGGGTTTGACTGTCTTAGAGGGTATTTTTCCACTTAATATTGTTATCCTTTTGTTCTGTAAAGAAAAGTGTACATAAAAGAACATTAAATTACAAGTTTAAAGAACCACCAGGGCTTTTTCTCTTTGAGGATAACGTATACATGCAAGATTGTCTTTTTATTATGTTAATGTAACTTGAACAATAATGGAGAACCTCTGAGACATTTAAAGGTTTATTCAATCAAAAATATGTATTCAAATTCTATTTGAGCTTTCCACGTCTAATATGACATATAGTCTAAATAAAGAAACAATCTTGATAGTCTGTTTAAAACATGAGCATAAGCAACGTGTTATATTCGGTTTAGACAACCACACCCAGACCCACTGCAATTTCTACAGTATATTCAGCCAGTGTATACAAGTACTTTTTATTAGAAGGGCTGACAAGACTTAAAAATGAAAGTTAATTTTTAAGTAGATGTCCCTTTGAATAGGAAATTATTTCTGTAGCACCTTTGTTATCAATACTTGCTCCCCAAAATGGATTCAATTACATTACAGTATCCTCATACATGATCTTTGTTGACTTCATATTTTAAGCAGGTTAAAAATAAATCAGCCAAATCTGTCTGCCTTTGGTATCAGTGAACATTTTTCCTCTTGGTTTCAGTTGTGTTGGTGACATAATTGGTTGGGAAGTTTTCAAGACCTAGAGAGTCATGACACTCTGTTGTAAGTTTTGTCAGTGGCATCTCTCTGAAATAAGGCTGGTATGCCCCAGCATGCTGCTAGAGGAATCTACTGCCAGAAAACTTTGGACCTTATTTTTGGCATTGTACATTTTTTATTTATCCGAATCTTACCATATGCCCAGAAAACCCAGTTTCCCTGTGAATGTCTAAGCATATCACCGAGAGAGAAGAACCCTGTAGAGAACATTGTTTTTCACAAAAGTCTTACATTAATACATCGCTCAAAGTTAGGTGTAGAAATAAGTATTAGAAACATGATACTGAAGTAAAATCTGGAACTACATCTTTAACCTTACCCAAAGAATCTCAGGACCTGCCCACAACTGCCAAAATTCAAACAAGAAACAGGGCCCTGGTGGATGAGCCAATGAGCTCCTTGGGAGGAAACACACACTCCACTTACAGGTTACAAGACTGGGAAACTCCTGGACAGAGGACTCGTATGTAACTATGTAGCCCTTCTCCACTGCTGCAGCATTTCCATCTCCAAAAGTGTTAACACTAAGGGTATGCTTACACTTCAGACTTCACCCGGGTGTGAAATAGCTTCCAGCAGCTGTGCTGCCTGACTCTGCAAGTGTATGGAGCCTAGTGTAGGCTACCCTGTGCTTCAACATTTCACCATGCTGGCAGCCCATGGAAACAGGGAGTTATGACACTTTTAAACCACCACAATAAAATGGCAGCTGCAACCAGCTTTTTTGCAGCTTCTTGGTCATTTGGCTGTCAGTAATATTTTATATATGTATGTATAGTGTATGCCAATAGTCAATATTATGTGTGAGAAAAGTTTCCTTGCCATAATAATGTGGGGTTTTTTGTAGCTGAGGAAGTTGCAAGAATTCCTCAGTTTTCCTTTGAGAAATATATATAATCTTGTTCTGAGCATCTGATCAGAAACACAAACTCCTGAACATATAATTCCAGATCCAGATACCACAAGGTTCAGCTTTACAGAGGTTTATTTCAGCTTTTCTGGAGACAATGAGACAGTCTTGTCAAGCAATAAGATCAGACAGATGTCAGGTCCTTGTATTTTACCAAGGATGGAGACCTGGCATTATTCTGTTCCTAGAAAAAACTCATCTGTGTTATTTTCAGAATGTAGTCTTGTTCATTGTATTGATGAAAAATCTTGAAGAACCTTGCCAATCCATACAGGTTGTCTATCTTGACATACAAATGACAGGTATTGACATCAATACTATCATACTATACATGAAGGGTTTTTTCCTTAACTTGGGAGAAATACAGCAGTCATATGAAAAACCACAGCAAGAACAACTAAGGTAAAAAAACATGTTTGGTTGCTCTCTAGATGTGAATGTGCAAAGGAAAGGAATAGAAATGAAGTTTCATGTTTTCTATCAGTTTTTGTGCTTTAATCCTGCCTACTGACTTTATTGGCTGGATCTCACGAGACACAATGTGAATGTCTCCTGGTACTGATGGGAAGAATAAAAAGGGCTTTTTTTTGACCCCAAGTTTTTTCTTGTTTTAAAAAGAATCCAAATAGATCATAAAGCATATGCTTTATAAACTCATGTGTTTATTATTTTTTTTTTACTGTGATTTACTTAGTCAAAACTGTGTTATTAAAGCGTAGATGCAGTATAATAATTCTGCTGGAAAATGTCATTTGTCTTGTTTAGGGCTAGGAGGTATGATTTGAAATTCTGGAGATAGTAAAGAAAAACTAGGGTATTTTGAGTGCATGTGTTTTTATAGCTCTCTTAATAATGTCACTAAAAAAATATAAAACCTGCAAAGCTGCTCCTAAAAGACATACACATTTCTCCTGGACAGGTTAGTTATCTGTCTGCTCAAGCCTTATGCTAGTCTTCTGCAGATTCTTGAAAGGGGCTTTGAAGTGGAAGCAAGACAAGTGCCAATATCCCAAGCAAGTCAATATATTAATTCCTCTGAATTCCAGCATAAGACTTTAGAAATACGCATAAAAGGCTGAGAGACAGGAATGACACTTATAACTGCATTCATTAAGAGTGAGAGTATACCCATTCTCTGCCTAATGAGCATCCAAGATCAATAGAACTTACTGAGCTCCCTGAGCTTTGATTTAGGGAGATCGTTAATAACTTAGGACGCAGGATATAAATGCAACTATAGTTATGCCATCAAAACCAGACCAAGGATATAAATCTTGATCCTTTGTAACGGCTAAACATCAGTTCTCGTGATATGGCACTGAATTTCAGAAACCTTGATTTACTTGTTGATTTTTGAGTAGCTTCTGTTCTAAGCAAACAATTGCAAATTCTAAGCTGATGAAAGTGTCATAATATAAATAACTGTTTGGAATATTCAATTACTTCTGTAATTCATCTATGGCATACAGTTACTACCTCTCTAGCCCTGTATAAGAAGCTATTTAACTAAATGTATTAATAGTTGACAAATGGTGCTGGGAGACTAGGAGTTGAGAATATAATGCGTGTATTAAAATTACACAATGTTAATGCTCTTTTAAAGAACAATTTCTGTAGAGGAATTTAACAAACATTAAGGCTTACAAAAATGATGGATGCAAACTTCAAAACCAGACCTGTTAGCAGTGCTGCAAATTTTTCCTAATACAAATTTGACAGCATTTCACACCTTTGACTTTCAATTCTCCGTGGTTTGTTACAGGAAGATCCATAAGATGTTTCACTAGTTAGCTTAATTCAGAAGCACATGTGTTATCCAAAGGTCCACTAACTGTGTATAAGGACCAGCATGTTATAAATTAGTTCACAGCTACCCATATTTACAAAGAAACAATAGCTACATCAAGACTACCATTCACCTTGGTTCTCCTGCTGTGGTGCTATACCTTCACTTATTCTTTTCTGTGCAAGCCTTGCCTTTCTTTTTCTTGGTACACTTTTTATTAGAAAATTTCTTTAACTTGACAACTTTGTGTCTCATGATTTAAACATAAACGTGAACGCATGCACACTCTAAGCTGTCAAAGTTGTTTTCACAATTATATAGAATCATAAAGGTCTTTTTCAACAAAAATGATTCCAAAATCATCAAGTCCAACCCTTCACTTAGCACACTGCCAAATCTACCCCTAAACCATGTCCTTAAGTACTGTATCCACATGTCTTTCAAATACCTCTAGGGATCGTGACTTGACCACTTCCCTGGGCAGCCTGTTCCAGTGTCTGACAACCCTCTCAGTAAGGAGTTATTCCCAATATCCAATCTAAAACTCCTCTGGCACAACTTGAGTTCATTTCCTTTTGTTCTATCACTTGTAACTTGGAAGAAAAGACCAACACCCACCCCACTACAACCTCTGTTCAGGTGGTTGTAGAGATCAGTAAGGTCTCCCTCGAGCCTCCTCTTCTCCAGACTACACAACTTCAGTTCCCTCAGCCACTCCTCACAAGACTTGTTGCTCTAGACCCTTCACCAGCTTTGTTGCCCTTCTTTGGGCACACTCCAAAACCTCAATGTCTTTCTTGCAGTGAGAGGCCCAAAACCAAACACAGTATTTGAGGTGTAAGCTCACCAGTGCTGAATACAGGAGGACAACCACTGCCCTAGTCCTGCTGGTCACTCTGATACAAGTCAAGATGCTATTTGCCTTTTTGGCCACCTGGGCACACTGCTGGCTCATATTCAGTCGGCTGTCAACCAATAACCCCAAGCTCACGGGTATAGCTTGTAACAAGGTCAAGGGTATAGAGTCCTGCTCCTTTGCTGAAGCACAAACCCCTCTGCACAGGCCATGCAAGGACCAAGTGCTGTCGGTGCTGCCTGTTAGCAGGCAAGAATAAAACATCCTGTCAGAGACAACAGAGCATAAACACCCCCTTCATTCCCCTGCTGAGAATAGGGACTGTTGTATGCTACATCAAAAAATCCAACAGAATTATCAAGGAATAGAGAATACATGTGAATACCATACTTGAAGGTCAGAGATATAAAGGGTGACAATTCACTGTCTATAATCTCTTGAAGACCACAGTTTTCATTTGCTTAAAATTTCTTCATGGTAGTAAATCTGTGTTAAGACAAGTTAAAGAGTTTTTGCCTATTGTGCATTCCTAATAATTGCCTACTCCCTGCAGCTCTACTGGACAAAGTCTCTGATGGGGTTATAACAATGGAAGAATCCAGCATATTTCCCAGCAAATTCAGAGAGTTTCAACGTAAATTTAATTCCTCAGTGCGTTTTTTAGGAATATTTTGGGGGGGGGGGAGGGGGGGTGGGGGGGAATTTTTGCTAATTTTCAATGAAAATAAAATGTGGTTATCTGAAACACTCTTTCAGTTCTGGATCTTTACTACTGCTTAACAGCTCACTATCCACTGTAAAACACAACTTCCAAATTACTTGATAAAAAAACTACCTTCCAAGTTATTTCTACCATATAAGTGACATAAAAGCATCTGCTGTTGCTATTTAATTCTTACCATGATACCATCATTACTATCCAACAAAAATGTCTTGTAGTAAATAAGCATTTGCTCATTACTCATTATTGGGACAGCTCTGTCTGAATCTTTGTAATCTTATGTTAAATTCATTACCAGATAATTCTGTGTGAATGGGACATTTTACAAACATATTTCACATCTCGACAGTATCTTAAGACACTTCTCACTTGAATTTCAACTGCAATGTTTGCTATGTAATAGGTGACCAGACAGTTCTTATAAGGACTTCCTTGTTACATTGCTGACTCTTGCCCTCTGAAAGCTTTAGCTTTCCAATTTCTTCCTCCTGTAAAAACTAACGAGGTCCCTTCTGTACTGCTCCATATTGTCAGTCATTCTTCATTGCAGTGGTCCTTTAAATAGCTTTCCTATCATAGAATTTGCTCTAAAGGTGTTAAAATGCATTCATTCACCTTAATTACAAAAACTGTTTCTTTTTATAACTCCTTCAAATCAATTCAGGCAAGTGGTACTCTAAGTTACAATCTTATTTTAGCACACCAATTTATCCAACCAGTATTTTTTTCTTTCATTGTTGGGAGCAGTATTGTTCTCTGCATAACAGTACTTATATTTAACTCAAAACTTACAAAAGAAATAAAACAGGCTAACAGTTATGAAAATGTATAACCTGTGTTTCTTCACTAAAGATGACTTAAGAATAAGCTTCTAATTTTGAGCTTACAGCACCTGCTATTTCACACTGACCTTGCACCAGTAAATAATATCTAAATATCTAAATATACACATACAATAAATATACTAGAAGGCATAGTCAATTCAAGACTGTTTTTCACTAAATGCTTTGACTAAGTTTCAAGCATATGTACATACTCAAGTCCAAGAGTTGAAGACTCATACCTTTTTTGTAGCATTTAGCCCTATAAAATGTTCTACTTCTGAGGAGTATCTTCATCAGATTATTTTCAAGAATAGGTCCTACTCTGACAATAGCTTGTATGCATAGACAATTAATTTGCTGAGGGGTAAGCTATGTTCTTTTTCTCAGCTTGAATTATTTAAATAAGCTCAATCACTGTTAGAATTTAAATGGCTGGTGCTTGTTATATAAAAATTTTAATATACAAGTTAAAATATAAATTTGTGGCCACCTCATTTTTTTCCTGCAGTAATTGATTTCTTAGTGATTATTTACCAAGCCAGAAAGAGAAACTGCCTCACCATTGATAGAAAGTTCTGCCAATGGATTTTTGGGGGACGGTGGGGACAAACTGCTCAACAAATCTGCATGATTGATCTCATTATTCCTAATTATAGACACAAAAAATCCAGCATGCAGCACAGAAGAGAAAAAAATTAAACTGCTGCTAGGACTCTATTGAAAATCCGATACAGTTAATACACTTAGGACAATGAGCAGGTCTGATGATGCAGACAGCACTGACTCTTCTAAATAACCAAGGCCTATTCCTGCAGGGAAAAAGAAAAAAAAATGCAGAGCTCCATAGAATGCTGCTAGTATGGAGGCAGCATTCTAAATCAGGGAAACACATGGCTGGCATAACCATACACAGGTATATGCAGATCCACGCTCCAAAAGAATTTTTAGGGTAGAGGACATGGATATTGGCATGCTTAATATCTATAATATCAGTCCCAAATACACAGTAAAAGGTGATGTGAACTTAACATAAAATTTATGATGAACATCTAATTATCATAGGCTGGCTTTGTGTTATCAAGTACCATAAACAAGTAGATGGAGATATCTAGAGCAGAACAGCTGATACTGTGGATCAGCACCCAACCTTTACACATTTTGAGAGAGTTACTTCTAGTCTGTTCCCATGGGCTGAATATCCATTAGCTACTGGAGCCTATCAGATACAAACCTGGAGACTATAGTCTGATATTGTTTCATTTGCAATGATTTCAATTTCCATGTTCTGACACTTCTCCCTAATGTGAGCCAAACTGCAGCAAATAGGAATAACCAGATTTGCTTCAAAATACCACACAATAAAACACTAGCATAAATGCATATTTTAGATAACAAGGTGCTAAATCAGGCTATCTTTGACTCAAGTGCTTTTCTACAGTGGACATTATTACTATGAGTAAGTACACATCAGGTCAGAAAAAGCAATCAAGAGTACAATTGCCACTTTAATTATCCCATTTATGAAACCTTATCACAGATACTTTTCAGCAGTATCTAAGCAATTCCCAGATGCCCTGCTGAATTCAGGATTAAGATAGTTCCTGGCATCTCCTCTTGGTAGGATGTAATGGGTTTTTCCTACAGCACATGGACAATGTCAGCACATGTGCATGAGCCACAGAATCAGGCACAGCTGGGAATACCCCCTCTTTGTTAGCTTAAATGTGGTAGATCTCTCATGAAATCAAGTCTTCAAGTTTGCTTTTGAAGTACATTCTTATTTTGATTATTTTTCAACATTTACATCGCAAGAATTTCTAATATGTACATTCCTGCTACGCTACCTAGAAAAGCCCTTGAGCTGTAAAGAGAAAATCTAAACTACAACCTGTTACCCAGTTCTGTGGGTGTCTACAACAATATATTAATGGAAAAGAAGTTTTAGCATTAGACAGTAACAATTATTATGCTGAATGAATGTGTATTTCAAAACCAGGGGAAAATGCTTTAGCAGCTCAGATGACTGATATTTTTTCATGTGTTAGTCAATTTCAAAAACAATGAGAAGATAAAACAAGTTCATGGAAAAACTGTAGGGGTAAAAGTGTGAAGAGTGCATATTCTGTTCCTTGAAGAAAATAATTGTGGGAAAATATAAATTATGTACAGAATTATTTCCATAAGCACTTCCGGCTGATTCTCCTAAATGACAACAAAATCTGCAGTTTTGACAGACGTTCCTTTGTACAGCACATATTTTGTGCTAGTGATCTTCTTGCCTTCAGAAGACTTTCTTTACTTCCTTCCATTTTGCTTCTTTATGGCAAGCGGGGGGGGGGTCCAAGGCTGAGCCCTTTCTAGTTGCTGTCTGCCAAGGCTCTAGCATTAGGAGGTTTCAATAACTGCAGTTTTGTTGACTAACCAGTTGTATATGCAGGCACATGCTGATCTACTGTTCCAATTCTTTAGTTTTTATCACTGTCTTTAGAAAAGGGCCGTCACGCTCTTTCTTTGTCCTCAAGGCAAAGCATACCTTGACATATTTTAGCTACTAGAGCAAATTAGTATGCGTAATCAAAGAAAATATCAGCAGTTTTGTAGTCATAGAGCCACTGGCAACCCTAACAGATGAGACAAGTTCATGACACCATTACTAAGTGATTAAAGACTTTGCTGCAGATTACTGATAAGACAAACGTCACATGCCAATTGTTTTATGATACAGACTTAAGCTGCTTCAACATTTAGGCCTCTCAAATTACTGCTTGAATTACACAGATGTGGTGTTTAGGGACATGGTTTAGCAGTGGGCTTGGTAGAGCTAGGTTAGTGGAGTTAGATTAATAGTTGGACTTGATCTTAAAGGTCTTTTCCAACCTAAACAATTCTATAGGATAGTGAATAACACCACTTTTAGTTTGCAATAAGGGAAGTACTTTCATTCTTGACAAATGGTCTCCTATACCAATATGGTTGGGTTTTTTGTCCTGAAAAAAATGGACGATATCATCACTGCATCACACCTGGCTCAGTATCAAAAATCCTGTTTTTCTTGAACTCTCAATTGATCAGATACAAATAAGCAACTTTTTAAAAAACTCAACCCTCTAGAACTGCTACAGAACAGCAGCAACAGACCTGACTTCACAATCCTTTATTACACCTACATAACTAATTTTTATCTAAATGATTATTAGTATTGTCTAGCAGAATGGGATATACCCCTATGAAAAAATTATTATTCCATTTCAACAGTCTTTTAAAAAAAATAAAGTGACTCATCACTGTTGATTACAAATGGTGTCTACATGAGAATTTAGGGATATAATTAGTCACTGCTGAAGATAGGTTAGCTGAACCCTGTCTTTAACGACCTACAGAGCAGAGTTTTACTTTCAAAATGACCAGCTGACTCCTTTACTTGCTACCTTACCACAAAAGGAGAAAGTCAGACAGGCTTCTTGTCACTCTTTGAAATATTGCTAATACTAATATTTCTTTGTTCAAAACCTGGGCACTCTCATTCCCTTCAGTAATGATAGCCAGTGGTAATT
This sequence comes from Aegotheles bennettii, assembly GCA_013398125.1. Classification (NCBI taxonomy): domain Eukaryota; kingdom Metazoa; phylum Chordata; class Aves; order Caprimulgiformes; family Aegothelidae; genus Aegotheles; species Aegotheles bennettii. The sequence goes on along the minus strand of VZRW01010697.1, from coordinate 178,498 downwards.
GAGAAGGTGGTTCCACAACCATACCACTGAATTACTTTCAAAAATACAGAGCTCTTTTCCCCACAGCAGGACTAGCATGAGAGGAAAAAGTAGTTTCCCTCCCAGTCACACCAGTGACTGATAGCCTGAATATTGTTCTAATCTCAGTTACTGTGCTTTTGACTGGTAGCAGTAAAAAAAGAGAAAAAACTCAACACTTCTTTTTACAGAATCACCACTACTGACTAAAGATGTATGTAGCCGTATTTCACAATTTTCGTAACCAACAGTCCGAGCTCTAAAACAAAACAAATTAATACTGGCACATGGAATCTCAACAGAAGTAAAAGTGCACACCAATATCCATGTTACAAAGATCAGGTAACCTTTAACATCGTTATGAAAGCAGAAAATAAAGACTATGAATGCTAAGTAAGTTGACTCCCTTTTCACATATGACTTCAGCAAGCCCAGTTGTTTATAGCAGCTGCTTGGTTTGTTTAAACAGGGTAGGAGGCAGGGACCAGATCCACAGCTGCTGCAACAACCTAACTGAACTCAGCACAGCTGTGCCAGTTTACATGTGCTGAGGAGCCAATCCTTACACCTACAAAGGTATTTATGTTATGCAACATTGAAAATTATTGGTTACTTTCTACATTATCGCTTGGATCATCTTAGATTACCAGAGACCTTCAGAAATGGTATTGTGAATAGTTCTCAGAATAAAGATTTAGATTACAAAACAGCTCCAATTCTAACTAATATTTACATTCATTCGTAATGTCCAGTAAATATTGCTTTTAATTGTTTGGGGTTTTGCCTCTACAGTCCAGCAATTATTTCAGCTCCTTTTGAATGAAAACAATAATTTCCTAATACAATATAACCACATATGCAAACAATTGTAAACACAGACTTTGCATTGCAAAGTTTGACATATAAACATAGCAATTGTGAGGTATATTTCCACGGATGAAATAGATGGGACAGGAAATGTAGTTGAATCAGTATGTTACAATGAACAAGAAAAAAACAAAAGTTCAACAAATAGATCTCTAGCCAACATCAAAATTTCAGTTCTGCCTGACTAACCCTGAGCCTCTGCAAGAAATTCAAAATATATAAATCAGGTTTTAAGCTATGAACTGTAAAAACAAACCACATAAACCATAGAAGAAATCAGGAAGAACTCACCTGAGAAACCAAACACATAGAAACAAGGAGCCTTGGGCCAAAGGAAAGCTCTCATACAACCTACCCTGCTCTTATAATGCCTCTAATTGTCAACCACTAACACATGGACCCTTAATTGTCCCAGCACAGCAGTCCTGGAAAAATTGCACAGGTTTTGTCTCTGTAATTTTCAATAGGTGTAAAACCAAACATAAATTATTTAAAAATTGAAGGAAAATGTAGAAGAATTGTGTTAGTATCTTTTGGATAAGGACCTTAGAAGAGTGCTAAAGCTAAGCATAAAAACATACCACTGCAACATCACTTTGTTAATGATTGTCCCAGTGTGTTCCTCATCTATATTTGCTATACTTGGATTTTTAGCACTAAGCAGGTCACACAAAAATTAAATTTGAAAATCTGAGTATCACTTAAATGTTTACTCTGTTGTTTCTACAGTAGACTTCAACCTCTAGAACAGGACAGTGCATGCAAGAGTGCTTTGACAGTGTACTGCAAGTACAACATGCAATATCATCAGCAGGCAGGAAGCACATGGTGTGTCCAGCTAGAAAAAAAAAAATCATCTGAAGAGGTCCTTGTCACCACCTCTAAGAAGTGAGGAAGGCAGTGGAATAGGAGGAATGGGTGACTCAAACACTGTGTGCTGCTGAACGACAGTAGGAGCCAGCATCTGACAAGCTAATGTGTGTGTTACCTTTGCTTTACAAACTTCTCTGTGGATTCTAAACAATATTTGCAAGAAAGTTTCAGCTTAGCACTGCACTCACTGAAATCTACAGGAATTTTGGCTAATTGAACTTCATAGGTTGCAATGTTCTCATTCTAGATAAAGGGACTAAGACAGGGAGAGAAATTAAATGTGTCTAAGGTCACCTAAGAAGTCAGCAGGGTATTTGGCTTCCAAAGCAGCAAAACAGCAAAATTCATCCTAGTGTGACACAATTAAGTTTAAGAATATTTATGACCCATGGCATTAAGTGGATTCTTAAGTGTTTGGCTGAATAGGCATGGATTTAAACACATTTTAAGCATCTCTCTGGATTCAGGCAGAGATATTCTGACTACATCTTTTAGTTCATCAAAGGCAAATATTTATAATTGGACAATGGTGAACTGAATTTTTCCCTACTGATTTTTATTTCTTAATTTTTTAAAGTGTATTTTATAGTTTCTTATCTCTGTAAATATTTATTTTACTTTGCTCACTTTCTTTTCATAGTCATTTATTTTCTTTATCCACAAATAATAAGTAACAAGGGCTTATTAATGCACTAAACATTGTATTGTTAGATGAATTTTTAAAAGGAAAAAAATGTCAACCTTCAGGAACTCTGAATAGTCTAGAATTTTGCTTACATAGATTTTTATCCTATCTGATTTTAGAAAAAATCATCATTATGGATTAATACTGTTTCTTAAGAAGATATGAAATTACAGGTTAGCTCATTGATCCGTAGGAATATGAACTGTCATAAAGTATATCAAAACACAATTAATAATTCTAAGGCCTCAGTCCAAACAATCTCTCCTTCCAAATGCAGACCAGGAAGGAGAGTGAGCCACAAAATTATTTTCTTATTTCTGAGACGTAACTGAATGACATCCACACCAGGATGACAAGAGTATACTCCTCCCTTTTTGTGGGGACAGCTCCCTAGTTCTAGGTGTGCTGAATTTATACTAAAGGTGCTACAAAAGCTCCAGGGGGTTGTAGATTTCTAGTCAAAACTTCACCTCATCAAGCAGTGAGTTAGAGCATAGGAGATAAACACATATGGTGTTTGTATTCCATTATAGATAAATCCAGCTGTTGCAGAAAAAGCCTCCTGAAAAAGATCTAGTCAATGATCACCACTGGATTTACTGGGCTCTTGTAATCCCCACAAGCTGCAGATTGTGAACTTTGTTCTTTTTGGTGTTTTTTATTAATTCTGCAATAGTTTTTTTAGGAAACAGATTATTATCCCGTTCTTTCTTTCTGACATCAGACAAGAAATCCTATGATTATCTAGGAAAGGATCCTCTGTTTCTGTCTTTCCGGATTGAATTTTGTGGTGATGTTCAGCAACAGTGTGGCAAGCAAGGCATAAGAAATTGTTGCCTCTGTGGATTAGAAAGTCTGAGAAACTTGTAAGTAATTGGGTTTTATTTGAAATACTGTGTTTGGATACTTTAAAATTCAAGAGACAATCATGATCTCTAAGCTTCTGGACACTGGCTATTTTACATTTTTATTCCATTTTTAATAGATAATCAGTCCAAAGAGGTGCCACTTTCAATTTTCAACACAGAACATTCATATGTGTTTAATGAGCATTGTAGCTGAGATTGACTCTTTGAAAATAGTGCAACTTGTTTTCATGAAGATTCTCATTTGTATTTCCCTGGAAGCCCTCTTTCTACTATTTTTTTTTTTAAGAGGAAAGAAGCAATAGATAGAAACTTAATGTAAAATGAAATAAAATAAAAGTGAAATAAAAGTGAGCTTTTTTTGATATCTTTTGATAACTTGCCTTTTATAAAAGCACCAACTGATAATTATGTGCCCTGTTTTCTCGACTGCAGTTCTAAATTAAAGGAAAGAAAAAAAAAAATTAAGCAACTGAATTGAATTGTCTACCAAAGGGTCAATGGCTATTCTTCAATATATTTTTGAAACACATTAAATTAGAAATCAAATTCAAATAATATATTTAACAAAATATTTCCATTTAATCATACAAGCAGAACTTGTAAATAACAGAGTTCAAAGCTTTGGAGCAGATGGTCTTTCTGTTTAATTCTTTATCTGATCTGCTGTGTGCCAGTAAATCTCTGAGTTTCATTTGCTTTATTCAAATCCCTTGGCTATTCAGGACACATTGTGTCAAAGCATTCTGCTGTGGAATTTCAGTTGCTTTATATATGCTTCTAAACTAAAAGAAAATAATGTATATTTTGTACACACAAAGAACAATACGATAAAAGACACAACACTGAAATAAAATTCTTTCCTGGTGACTTATATAAATATTCTGTATGTCTGTTATGTATACATACATAGAGAGAGGATGCAGGCACGTCTGTGCCAATTTTAATCCATCATTTAATATATTTATTTAACAAAACAGGTTTAACTTCATTGCTAATAATCACTTGCACTAAGATCAAAGTTTAAAGCGTTGCATGTAGTAGTTGTGCCAAATTTGTTTTGGCTGACTCTTTAGATTTAATAAAGTTGTTTTTAAAGGATTTAGCTGTACACTACCTTGTACCATGAATGACATAGGCTCTTTCTGAAAACTTTATGGAGTCATAAAGCTGGCTTGAAAAAGAACTCAGGTCTTCTTGACATCTTCATTTTCAAAATGTGACTGTAAAACCATGCATTGCACAGCACCTAATATTGAGTTACTTGGAGACTTTAACTTCAAATGCGTCTTCCCTTTCTTATTTGAACAATTCATTCCAGAATGAAATCATATGACGCCAAGACTCACTGGTAATATATACATTCTCTATGTAGCCTGAGATTTTCAAAGATATCCTCTTAAATTAGGTGCCTGAAACTCACAGATGATAATGATAAATGCATTACCCTTAGTGGTGTTTGGATTAGCTCAGTGGAATTTGGATGTGAAAGGGAAAAAAGTAAGAGTTGCAAGACTCTTGTATCCTTGTATCCTCCACCTCGCAGTTGTTCTTCGAAAGAGTATTCCTGTCGGTAACAACAAATTATATTTGTCTTTAAAAGATTAGATGTTTTCTTTTATAGTTGTTTTTTTCCCCTTAAAAGACAGTTATTTTGTTACCACAATCCATCACAAACCAGCCTATTTGTTTGATTACATCCAGACATTTTTTGCGTTTACTATGGAATGACATGATAACTGTGATAACAGCCCTTGAAAAGAAACAGGAAAATCTGGGTTACGTGTGAGCGCTGATGGACAGGAACCTCAGCCATGAAGGAAAAATAGTTTTGTCCTACTTTCTGAGCAGATGAGAATTAGAGAGAGAATGAGCAACTTCCAATTTTAGGTCAATATTTTCACCCAGGGAGAACTCAGAAAAACATATCTTCCTTTGGCATGAGGTAATTGTGTCCATGGAGGCAAAGATCATCCTGTGTAGCCCTTGACATTTTACTAAAATAAAAACTTTTGCCATTGTTATTTACTAATTAAAATAAGTCAAGAAGAAAAAAAACAGTGTGCAAGGTTATGTCTCATTGGCTCTGAAACTACTTCAGCTGCCCACTTGCTCGGATTTTAGTGCACAGGGGTACATGAACCTTAAGCCATTCACTCATACACTTTTCAGCCCCTTGGTCTGTCTAGCTACTTATCACAGACACACATACAGCAAATGTACTTCTAATTTCTTTGTTCATCAGAAATGAAGGGGATAATGAAATACTGGAGCTATGTTGAACATTTCTTTATTTTATGCAAACATATTATTCACCCAGAAAAAATAGTTAAAGTCATTGTAGATAATATGATTAATTCCCTAGTGATAGGGCAAGGGATCTCAGTGGTTTTACAGCCAATGTCCATGTACTTTAATAACAATCCCTTGTGCTTTCTTTATAAACTCATCTGAGGACCTCAGCTTACTTGTTGCTTAAGCAAAATTCTCTCATGCTTTAGTGCAAGAACAAAAACATAGCAAATTACGTTAGCTAAGAACAAATGAAGGTGGAAACAGTGTATTTGGAAAATACCTCTAGCCATTAAGAGTGTGTCTATGTGCTAGTGATTTGGAAAGTCTCTACTTATAATTCCCTTGGGAAGTCAGTAGGTTTTTCTGTTTCCTACTTTTCTGTGCATTGCTAACAACCTTGAATCAAAATGAGATGAACTACATTGGAAATGCCAGGAAAATAAGCAAAATATCCATTGTAAGTCTTTAAAATAACTTGCGGCTATTTAATGCCAATCATAATGAACTGGGTGAACTTGGTGCACTAGAGGACTTTGATAAACAAAATTTCTGTTTTCCTTGTGCTTAGGGAAATCATTGCAGCGTTGTAAGTCAGGCACTTATCCAAAATGACTGCCCCTTGGAAGTTATTGCCAGCCTTAGCTATGAATGTCATTGGTTTGTTGGGTCACATCAAATCCTTCTCATGCTGTTACAGAGACAAACAAGTCATGGATTTTGTGAGGATGCATTGAATGTGCTATATTTGATTTTAAAATCTGGGTAAAGCTTGCAACGCATAGTTTAATTGTAACATAGGGCACCAGTTCAGGTTATCTTTGACAAAATGTAGAGATTTTGACCCCCTTTAGACCAGCATCATAGGAGGGAACAGGCACTGGATCAGCGATGGCATGACGAGGGAAAGTAGACAGTAGTTGAAATCCAGTTGGTGCATATGATATAAGGATTTTTTTCCACCCCATTTATATGTAACAGATACTGGTGACTGAGGAGTTCATTTTATCTTTAGACTAAGCAGAGCTAGGACAGCTGACCACGCCGTGCTTGTGGCAGTTAGCTGTGTCTGACACTTCTGCAGAAGGCTCTGAGCTGATGAAAGGTGCCTCGAGCTAAAGCCACGCTAACCTGTGGTGGCCAGGTGAGCGGCTGTGTGCTGCTCGCCCAACACCTCTCCGTACCCGCCGCATCCAACTTTCTCCTTGTTTCTCCGGAGAAGTATCGGCACTCACCGAGCTCGCCCAGTTTGCTCACAGCTGAGGAGAGGACGGTCGCTGGGGGAGGATTAAATTGACGTTAACTTCAAGCAGAACCGTGCCCCTCGGTGTCCACAGGTGGGCCAGGGCCGGGCCACCACGCGTGTCCCGGGGGGGCAGCCGGGAGCGCCTCTGCCGCCGCGGGCTCCGGCGGGGCGCGGGGCTGTCCCGCCCTCAGCCCCTGCGGGGCAGCGGGGGC